>JAVXUL010121292.1:0-16818 GCA_035590515.1 Trichilia minutiflora | reverse complement strand
ACATTCAATATTCATTTGCATGAAAAATAAAGGAAGCAACTAATGTATGTAAATAAAGAATAATTTCTTTTATTAATAAATATAAAGTTTATACAAGATCAAAGCCCTGAAACCGACAACACGAATGGTTTCTAGGGAATATACACTAACACGAATAACCCTTTTCAGTCGAACGAATCTGACACTTTCGAAGTCAGAGAGCTCCCCTCTCAATCATTCGAATGACTGACCATTTGTTCAAACAAAATGATCAATTCGATCGAACGAACTGTCATTCAATCGAACAAATTCGACTCCAAGTTCTCCAGAGGGTTCCTCCTTGGTTCATTCGAACGTTTTGGAACTTCGTTCGAATGAATCACCCAATTCAATCGAACGAATTCTGCATTCGTCCGAACGAATTTCATACTTCCTCATTTTTATTCTCGGACTTCATTTTAACCAAATCCAACTTTCCAAATGAGCATAGAATTACACCCACACACACACAGGGTATGAAATGAATGCAGATGTATGAACAAAAAAAGTAAAAAATGACAGATATACCCTCAAGATCTAAACACGGGTCTCATAATTCTACCCCCTTTAAAAGAATTTTGTCCTCAAAATTCAACGTACCTTAGTACTGAAAAAGATGAGGGTACTGTCGTAACATCTGCAGCTCAGGCTCCCATGTCATCTCCTCAACCGCATCGCTCTTTCATAAAACTTTTACCATGGGGATGACTTTACTTCTCAAAATACGCTCTTGTTGATCAAGTATTGCCACAAGTTGCACCTCACACTTCAAATCTTCTCTCAAGTCGATAGGCGGCACATTAATAACATGAGAAGGATCAGGTATATACTTCTTCAACATGGATACATGAAAGACATCATGTGTCCTCTGCATTTCTGGTGGTAGCTCCAACCTGTATGCCACTGAGCTAATCCGCTCCATAATTCTAAAGGGTCCAATAAATCTTGGGTGAAACTTTCCTCGATTCCAAAATCGAATCACTCCTTTCCAGGGTGATAGCTTCAAAAATACCTGCTCACCCACATCGAACTCCAAGTCCTTTCTTCTATTATCCGAATACAATTTCTGTCTATCTTAGACAGTCTTCAGCCTATCTCGGATAATTTTCACTTTCTCTGTGGTGGCTTCAATCAACTCAACATTATCTAGCTTCCTTTCGCCCACTTCATCTTCATATAAAAGAGTTCTACACTTTCTCCCATACAAAGCTTCGTATGGTGCCATTCCTATGCTGGACTGATAGCTGTTATTGTAGGCGAATTCAACCAATGGCAGATATCGATCTCAGCTTCCCTGAAATTCTAACACACACCTTCTCAGTATATGTTCTAGGGTCCAAATAGTCCTTTCTGATTGTCCGTCTGTCTGAGGGTGAAATGCAGAACTGAAGTTCAACCTCGTACCCATAACTTTCTGAAGGCTGGGCCAAAATCGAGATGTAAAACGGGGATCTCGATCTGACACAATTGTCATAGGTGCACCATGTAACCTCACAATCTCTGTCACATACAATCTTGCTAGCTTCTCAATTGGATACTTAGTTCTAATGGGTAGAAAGTGTGCAGTTTTTATCAACTTGTCCACGATCGCCCATATTGCATCATGCCTAGATTGAGTACGCGACAGTCCTATCACAAAATCCATGGTGATGTGCTCCCATTTTCATTCTGCATTAGGACGCATCCCATTTCTTGTCTGAAGGCATCACTAAAAACTACATAACCTTCACCCGGAATAGGTAGCGTCAATACTAGAGCTGAGGTGAGGCGATCCTTCAACTCTTGAAAGCACTGCTCGCATCTCTCATCCCACTCAAACTTAATATCTTTTCTCATTAAATGTGTCAATGAGGTCGCTAATAAAGAAAAAGCCTCCACAAACTTCCTATAGTAGCCTGCCAAACCCAAAAAAATTCTAACCTTAGTCATAGTTTTTAGTCTCCCCCACTGCACTATAGCTTTCACTTTCCGGGGATCCACAAAAATCCCTTCCTTTGTGATCACATGTCCCAAGAATGTCACTTTCTGAAGCCAAAACTCACACTTCGAGAATTTTGCATATAATCTTCTCTCTCTCAGAGTCTGAAGAACAATCCGGAGATGCTGAGCAGGTTCTTTCTTGGTCTTTGACTAAACCAGGATATCATCAATAAAGACAATCACAAACTTATCAAGATATGGGTGGAATACTCGATTCATGAGGTCCATGAATGCAGCTGGGGCATTGGTTAGCTCGAACGGCATAACAAGGAACTCAAAATAACCGTAACGAGTCCGAAAAGCTGTCTTGGCTATATCACTATCCTCGATCCGTAGCTGATAGTACCCAGATCTCAGATCAATCTTCGAAAACACACTCGCCCCTTGCAATTGGTCAAACAAGTCATCGATTCTGGGCAGTGGATACTTATTCTGGATAGTGACCCGATTCAACTGCAGATAATCAATACATAATCATAAAGTTTCATCTTTCTTCTTGACAAATAACATCGAGGAACCCCAAGACGACATGCTCGGTTTGACAAAACCTTTATCCACCAAATCCTCTGTACCTTCAATTTCTTAAGCTCAGCTGGTGTCATATGGTAAGGAGGCATTGAAATCGACGTAGTGTCTGGCACCAAGTCAATACTAAACTCAAACTCTCACACTAGAGGTATTCCTGACAACTCATCGGGAAAGACATCTGGGAACTCCCTCACCACGGGGATTTGCTCGACAGAACATTCAAAAACCTTATTATCAATAACATGTGCCAAATATCCTTGTCACCCTTTCCTTAAAAACTGCTGGGCTTCTAAAGTAAAAATTATATTACTAGATAACACATTCTGCTTACCTTCGAAAACCACTTCGGATCTTCCAGGTCCACTAAGAATAACCTACTTAGAAAAGCAGTCCACTCTAGCTCGATGTCTGGATAACCAGTCCATCCCCAAAATCGCCTCAATATCCTCCATTCTCAAAGGAATCAAATCCGCTACCAACTCAACTTCATTTATAATTACTAAACAATCCTTAAACATAGTCTTCCTCAACAACTTCTGACCTAGTGGGCTATGCACAACGATCTCCTGATCTAGGGGTGATAATGGAACATTAGCATGAGATGCTAAGACTGTATTGATAAAAGATCGATTGGAATCTGGATCTATCAATGCATATACAGGCTGATTAAAAATAGTAATCGTACCGATCACCACATCTGGGTTAGCCTGTGCCTGTTCCTGGTTCAAAGCGAACACTGTGGTCTGAACTCTATCTCGAGACCTCTGAGCATCTCGGGATACAGCAGATAAACTACCAACTCTTGATCTTCTTCCTGAAGAAGCCATTGCCTGCTCAACTAGTGACTGCTGGTGATGTGAGTAGTGATGACTCGTCTGATCATCGGTCTCCGTTCTGCCTAACTTGGGAAAAAATCTTCTTATGTGTTCCGTCCCCCTATAGTGATAGCATACTGACAACAAAGGACACGTTCCCACATGATAACGTCTGCAGTGATTACACCTGTCCACCCTTTGATCCTGTCTTGATCATTGTGTCTTTCCCTGAGCGGATGACCTAAATCTAGAGGGTCTTTGGCCTTGAGGAGAATGTGAAGATATATTGACTGGGCTCGTAGCAAAGGCACTGCTAGATGAACCATTGCTGCGATTTTTCTTAGACGGAGAGCCAACCTGTATACTCAAATCTTTCCTCTTCTGAAATTGACCCCTCGATCTTCTTTTTCCAGTCAACTTCTTAGCTCAAAGAGCCATCTGTATCATTTTCTTGTATTCCTGAGTCCCGGATAAGGACATCTTCTCATGGATCTCGAAATTTAGACCCTCTTCAAATTTAGCACATAGGCTCTCTTCACTGGCAAATTCGGGCACAAACTCTATCAGTTCCCTCAACTGGGTCTCGTACTCCGTCACTGTCTTACCCATCTGTCTCAGGCGAAGAAATTTCTACTTCTTTTGATTACAGTGATAGGGATTGTAGTACTGATCCCTGAATTCCTGCACAAAGTTATCCCAAGTCAACTGTATGGAGGCTCTAGCTTGTACATTAACCCATCATGTGGCTGCACTACCTTCCAACAATCTGATAGCTACTTTTAACTTATACTTATCCTCCAGTTCTATATCATTCAGATCACCATCTAACTTCCTGAATCACCTGTTGGCTTCCGTCGTATCTATAGTGCTGCCAAAAGGCACACTTCCCAACTGTCTAACTTCTTTAATCAATTTGGACAACTTCGGACCTGATCTGGATGCTTCAGCAGCTTGAGCATTCTAGTATGCCATAAAGGCAGCCCATTGTTCAGGAGTCATACTCGGAGGCATTCCCATTCTTGGTTGCTGGAATTGAGACGGCGGAGGTTCACGCTGTTCCTCGGGTTCTGACTAAGGCATAAATGATGTAGCCTCTTCCTCAACATCGGCATTACCTCTCTTCGCGGTCTACCACGACCTCGTCTAGGTTTCGACGATATGATTGCTAGCAAAAAGAACACAGAGTTTAATTGCACGCATTATCAGGGTGGTGATACTTCCTATGACTCGACTCACCTAGTCCACTGAAATTTCAAAAACAATGAAATTATGTACAAATTTTCAAATCATAATTCAAAACCAAGTTTGGGTGTTTTCAAAACCATTTTAGAACCAAAAGCTCTGATACCACTTTAGTTGTCACACCCCAACTCGTGAGTCCCACCTGTGACAACCATCACAAACCTCTAGGGTGTACTCAACCACACAGAATACAACCTGTAGGCTTGTAAGGCATTCATAAAAACTGTTTTCACGTCACACTTCTAAACAATCGAACCAACCACCCAAACTTCAAATGCATATATACTATATACTATATATATATATATATTAATCCATCGCTAAGTAAAAATATAATTTCTTAAAACGGATAAATCAAAAGAAAACTTCTTTTCTTTGAAATCCTCAAATCATATGATAAAAACATTGGGCTGGCAGACATTCCCGGTTACTACCCTGACCGTGGGTGTTCCGAGACAGTCAGTGGATTTTGTATGCAGAAAAGCATGCTATTTATGAAAATAGATTTAAATGCTAAGGTTTAAAATATGCAAAGTTTATCGAAAAGAGTGCCCAATACTGACGTTTGCCTCAAGCAGTCACGGGGTGACGTTCGTGACTAACTCGACGAGACTCATAGGTGGACAAATCCCATCATCATATCAACCTCACTACAACCATATAGCAGTCCACCTATGCAGCCTCCACTCACCTAGGTGACCTCTCTCCCAGGTTAACCCTAGGCTACCACATAACACTCACCTGGGGGCTTACATCCCAGTGAACTCTTCCCCAGGCTACCACCCTGTAGCTACAGTAAATAACTGGCTCACAAGACCGTTATCACGAATGCATATAATCATAAATCTTGGCCCACTGGCCAAATCATCATCACAGTATCAAATCAGGCCCAACGACCATATAATGACATAACAATCATACATCTTGGCCCTCTGGCCATACCAGTATATAAAACATATATTCAAATACCAAATCATTATTAAATTCATTGAAAATCATATAACACATGCTTATACACATTTTTGGTATTTAAAGAATAATAAGAAAAACAGTTATAAATACTTGTATATTATTTCATATATAAGGAAAACAGACATCTAAATAAAGAAATAACATATAAGGGTATCCACTCACTACTCAGGGAGGATATACACTCTTTAGTTTCCCTCGTTCCTCGACGAATCATGCGAGTATCTCAATCGTGAACCGTCACCTAATCACAAGCATAAAATATTATCAATATACGTTCCAATATGTATATGAGTTCGAATGCGTGCTAACCCCGAGTTTTTAATGTCGAACTATTATATAGAATCGCCCAAAATCCTCATTAGACGTCAAATTACCTAATTAATATCTATACGGACCCACATTGTGACTAAACTAAAGTATTTCGACTAATAAACGCAATTCTGACTAGTGGGTCCCATACACTCGTCAGAACAGTAGTCGGAGTTACTGTTTACGTTTACCTAAAAACTCCAAAATCATATTTCTAACTTCCTACGACTTCCACGACTTTTCTATAACCCACATTGCGCCTAAAAACTATAATGCAAGTGATAAATCTAAGAAAATCGATACGAAATCCATACGAATCAAAATACATAAAAATGTGAAATGGACATATAGACGAGCTAGAATCGAAGCTATGAACCTCATGGTGTGGTTGGTTTGCTCCGATTTTGCCTCAAAACTGAAAAATCCCAAATTTCTTCCAAGAACCCTAGCTCCTCTTTCGCGAACCCGCGCCTTTATCACCAAATCGATGCTCCCAGCGTGTAAGACGCGTAGAATGCGGCTTTCAGGCGAAGAGAAATAAAAAATTAGATAAAATATGGCAAAATTAGAGAGAGACAGAGAGAACGTGAGTTAAGGGACAAGCAAAAATTACAAAATCTGACCCTTAGCCCCTTTTTATAAACTTAAGGGTGAAATTACCATTTTACCCTTAAGAAATGCAAAGAAGAATCTTCTAGAAGTGGGTAAAATTGTCTTTTCATGCTTGTTCGATTGAATGAACTAACATTTGTTCGAGCGAACTGTGCCTTCGATTAAACGAATCGCGGGGTTTGTTCGAATGAACTATAATTCGATCGAATGAATAACCCTTTTCGATCGAACAAATCTGGCACTTTCAAAGTCAGAGAGCTCCCTTCTCAATCGTTCAAATGACTGACCATTCGTTCAAACGAAATGATCAGTTCGACCAAATGAACTGCCATTCGATCGAACTAATTCGGCTCCAAGTTTTCCAAAGAGTTCCTCCTTGGTTCGTTTGAACATTTTGGAACTTCGTTTGAACTAATTGCCCGATTCGATCGAACAAATTCTGCATTCGTCCGAAAGAATTTTATACTTCCTCATTTTCATTTTCGAACTTCATTTTAACCAAATCCAACTTTCTAAATGAGCATAGACCTACACCCACATGCACATGGGATATGAAATGAATGCAGATGTATGAACAAGAAAAGTATAAAATGATAAATATACCCTCGAGATCTAAACACGGGTCTCACACTCATATACCCAGAGATATCAACACTGAAAAGTTTGCTAATATAGTAGGTGGTATTTTGGCTTTTAATTCATTTATTTCTCAAATGATGAGATCCCATCAAAGGAATGAGGATATATAAAAGTTTTACATATTAAGGCATAATGAAAAGGCATGATAGTCTGAAAGGTATTGATAAATAACGGGTCAAAACTCAACATCATTCCCCTATCAATCCACAACCAACTCTCAAAAGACCATTTTTATATGAAGGTATTACTACTATTATTTGGGTTTTTGGTGGATAAAAAAAAAGTAGGTGGCTAGATTGAATTATCGATCACGTTGGGACCAATCACTTTTGAGGTTAATTTCTATGTAATGAATATCTAACTTATTTTTAACATGTTATTAGAGAGATTGTGGATCCATACCATAGGGTTACCCTATTAACTCTTCACCAACATGTGAAATATATTTTTTAGTTACTACTTAGTCACAGTAAATAGAGAACAAACTTAGTCATAGTAAATAGAGAACAAACTTACCCTTTATAGAAAAACTTATCTATACAATATGTGAATATAAAATTTGAAAGTCATAATACCTGTTACTATTCTTTTAAATTCATGAATGCAACATACATTGCTAAGGGATCGCTAGTGAAGAAAATAGAGTTACCAGCACCAATTATAATAGCAGTTAAGCTAATATTAGAGTCTGACTATAAAGAGAATTAAAAATCAGAGATTTTATCCAATATAGCGTGAAGTGTAATGACGACTTTGGTTTAGGATATTAACCCATATAACGAGATAGGGTACGAATGATGGTTAAAAAAAGAGAAAAATATATGGTTAAGCTAAAAGGATATAAACTCGAGCACAAGTCTATAAGGATTTCTCACATTATAGAGACTTTTTCAAGGTGTACAAAGATTATGTATTAGGGTGAGCATATAATTTAGCTTATCAAGACACAATAGACGTGAAAGACATTTAAGGTGAGACTTATAATATTGTCAGCCTATTTATACCAATAAAGACATAACAAATAGCTTCGGAGTTGTTAGTTGATACTATACGAGAGTGGTCAGTTAATGTGATAATAGCAGAGTAAGACCCAAAAGATATAATTTCAGTATTAATTGACAGAGAAGCTAACCTACTCTTAGAAATCAATATTGTTTCGAGCATGGTAGTTTTATTAAAGCATTTTCACAATATAAGACTAGAGACCTCAAACATTTTAACCTAACATGCACAAAAAAATGGATTGGACTGGTATAGTAGTCATGAAGAGGCCTACAATGCATCAAGACACCTTTAGGATAAGCAAAAGAAGAAATCAAAGTCTAAAAAGTTAGATGCTTTTTATAAAGCCTATAAGAACCAAGAATTAGGTCATGACCTTTTTGGAGAAGCATCAGGAAAGTATGACTTTATAATCAAATACTTGGCACCACTATCATCTACAATCATTCTTGTCCCCATTGAAAGGGTTAATATACCACCAGAGTCAAAGTGAGAGGTATTGAAAAACTTTGATAACTTGATTATTAACACAATAAGTGGGTTAGATAAGGAAGAGATAGTCATATACCGTGTCTATGGACAACATCTGAACAACTAGATAGTCGAGAAACTCCCATAAATAATCATTGATATGTAAGACAGCTCGACCTTTCTTATGATTGATTTGTTACCATAAGAAAGAAAAAAGAAAATAAGTTTTATTTTGTTATGTTTTTAAAATTTTTAGCAAATAAGTGAACGATTCTCATATAAGTATCACGTTTTCTTTCTTGTCATTTTGTTTTTTGTAATTCAACTGATGCCAGTTGTCTTTCTTTATTCTCCACATTTTATTTATAATGCTTCTTATTATTTGAAAACCTACATGATTTTTGTTAGGAAGAATGTCTACAATGATTCAAATGATGTTATTTTTCTAAGTCTGAATGTAATTAGGATAAACTCATTTATACTGTAGAATATAAAGACGAATTATTATAGGCTAAGTTTATTGAAGTAGTTACAGAATGGGTGACCAATATAATACCAAAAAAAATAAAAGGGCCAGGGTGTATGTGGACTACTGAGATTTGAATAAGATACCTAAGCAACAACTTAAAACATTGCATTCATTACAAGGAAAATAGAGGCAACCTTTTACCTTTGAGTATAATTAATGGAGGCAACCTCTTACCTCTAAGTATATGGAATATGGGTAACCCCATATTCTCTAACATACAGAATAGAGCCAGTACTTTCAATTTAGCTTAAGATTTCTTCTTTAAAATTCTTTTAGAACCTAAGTTGGAAGAAAAATATCAAAAGCTTAAATTTGCTAAGCAAAAGTAATTTATAATGCTTCGTATGGTCAAAGTTGTTAGCAAAGGATGGTCTCAACTTATAACAAGAAAGTTAGCTAGAAATATATTAAGAAAGAAGATGTGGTACTAAAGAAGATTCTCTCTAACGAGAAAGATCCTAGAAAAAATTTGCTTTGAATTATGATGATCCATATATTGTGAAGAAGGTCTTTTCAAGAGGTGTTTTAATCATTATCCATCCAGGTGATATAAGACTTCGGTACTCAACCATATAGTTAAAAGGTACTATTTTTAAGTATGATTCAAAAAAAAAGAAAAAAAGAAAAAGAAAAAAAATTCTAAATTCTCTTTCTAACCCAAGCCTTTCATGTCCCTAATATGAATTACGTCTGACTTGATCTCTCTCCAAAGAGTATATAGATAGTTTGATAATCAAATCAAATTCAGTCTAACCTTTCATTAATTTTTTAGTTCTATTTTGCTAGCCATTGACACAAGAGGCAACAAGATAGTTCCTTCAACCCTCGACCAATTTTTCAAGTTCTATCTTACTAGCCATTGATATAGGAGACAATAAGGTAGTCTCTTCAACCAAATCCCCATTCTCACCTAGTTAACTATCAATACAAGAGATAACTTGATAATTAAACCAAGTTTAATCAAATTTTTGACTAAATTTCTAATCCTAGCTAGCTAGCCTTCAATATAAGAGGCAATAAGAAGAGTCAAATCAGGTTTAACCCAATCTACAAATAATTTTTCATGTTCATCATATTTAGCATTGATATAGAAAGCATTAGTAAATACTCAGTCTAACCTGTCACTAAATTCTTAATCTTTACCTTTATCTTCATCACAAAAAAAAAAACATATTCAAGTTAATCTTGTCATTAGTGTTTGGGTGAGATGTAAATTTAGGCTCATCAAGAGAATCAAAATCCCCAATAAAAAAGAAAATAATAGAGAAAAGAAAAAAGAAAGTAAAAAAGGAGAATTTTACAATGAAGGTCATTCTCGAAACACCAAATGTTAAGTTGACTAGTGACATTTGTTGCTAAAACTAATAGTCCAATAAACTATACCTGGTAGTAAACCCATGTGCGGTCAGTACTTTGCTACAACTTATCAATTTATCTTTTAAACAAATCTTAAAATAATTAAAAGGTTTGAATATCCTATCATTTTTCTTATTTACCAATAAACTACATTAAAATACAACCATAACTAGAAAATTCAAAATTTCTAAAAAAAAAAGAAGAAATAGTAAATAGATTGAAAACCCAAAAGGGCGACTTAAATAAAAGAATCATTGCTTACATTTGGATGGGATAAAAAGAGTAAAGAGCTTTCAAAAGTTGAGGTAGGCTTATTGTGAACAAAAGGTAGCTTTTACTCATCAACTTCTGTTTAAATGAGAACATCTTAGTGAAGATTATATTGCAATCAAAACAATTAATTAGGGTTTAGTGGCATATTAACCAATATTATGCCAAAAATATACAAAAATAAGCAAATTAACACTAACCTATAGTATTAGGAGATGAAGATCAACCTTGAAAACACAAGATCTCAAGATAAAAATCAAACTCTTGCTTCTTCCTTACTTGGTCGAATTTTAGAGAGAGAGAGCAAATGTTACTTTTTTTTAATTTTTGCTAAAAATGCTTAAATTCATTAACAAAATAGAAAATGACTTATTATATAGGCACCTATACATTTACTTAATTGTCCTTGATCTTTTAGTCAAAGACTAATGGATCCAAAGCTTATGGAACAAGTTTTCCAAGTAAAAATGCAAAATATCATAAAGACCCCAAAACTTTAGCTTTATAACATTTAGGTCCCTAATTCGATCAAACCAGCTTTGACCAAATATTTTTCAATTTTTTTTATATCTAAATATAAATAGAATAATATAACTTATCATAAGTTATATTCAAGTCATTTTATAAAGCTCTCGGGTTCGTTAAACTATTTAACGTATAAATAGTTTACACTTTTTGACTTTATATCGCCGAGAGTGCTAGCCCTCTTGCAGATAATATTTAATCTCTTTAATAGTAAGGATAAATACAAATTTATAGTTTTTACCTCTTGGTTTATTGTGATATTAGCTGTAAGTCAAAAACGATTTCATCGAGTCTATTTCGAACCGTTTGAATATTTAACGACTATGGTTAACGTCCAGTAACATGCCATAGTCCCTAAACCACAATAAAGAAAATCTTCATCAAATCTTTTACTCTAGATTACACGTATCATGTGAATAAATTTCTTTTGTTCGTCTAATCCCAACTAAGTTAGGGCTCACAGGAGTCAAAATCTTAATCTCAGTTTTCATTCGGATTAATGGTCATTATGCTCTGAACTTGTTATCATGAAACTCTTTCATATAACTATGAAGTGCTTTGACCAAAGACTTTGATTTCAGATATATATCAATATTCTAATGGGAACTCGAATTCGGCACAAGTCAACGAAATCACGAAATCCTTTATATCAAGTCAACAGATCCCTTACTGATATCATTCGCATCCCAATACAAATAACATATGACCAAATTAGCTTATTATACAAGACATGATTACTCTCGTATTTATATACCATATGAATCATATATATTTATACCGAATAACGCTAATGATGTTTCATGTCAAGGGAGTACTTCTCACACTAGTGGAATTGTATATTGAATTATTGACAACATACATCCGCGTGATTCATCATATTTGTGGTCATATTCAAAAAATAGTTCTACTAACTATTAATCTACACTAATATCCTAATAACATGACGATCATATTACCCGTACTAATAGTATCTTATGATATTCACTGGAGATATTAAGTGTGCCTACTATACAATATTGATACCCAGTCAATATGGCTTATGTAGGAACATTTTGATAACTTTATTATCTAGAGTATTCATATGTATACTCTATCGTTAGTATGTATAGCAAGAGGAAGCAGCATACACATTTGAATTAGAAATAATTTCTTTATTAATGAATATGTACAGTACACATCATTTAAAATAATTTAATACAAAATATCCAAAACCAACAACACTAATGATTTTAGGGCATACTACACTAACAATTAGTATATACAGACAAAAAGAATAACATTGTTTTGAAGAAAAGTAGGCACTTCATCAAAATTATTCTTAACCTAACCAATTTATATCTCTATCTTGTATTGCATTTTTTAACATTCAAGTGCCACTTCTTCACTTCAAATAAGTCACTTTGCTTTCTGAAGTAAAAATATTTATAAAATTCTACTTTGTCTTTATTCATTCTTGGAACATGATTTACTCTAGAAGTAATTTAGTTGACATAACTGAATAAAAGAAAAGAAAAAGTATTTGATCAGGCTTGCTTTAAGATGAAAGTTTCAGGGAATCATCAAGACAAGTTCAAGAAGTAAAACAAGCTCAAGAGTAGGGAAAAACGAGCCTTAATAGCTAAACTTATAGAAACTACTTCAACGTAGTCTAAATACTCTTACCCAACATCACATGGCAAGATGTATTTCAGTTCATCCTACGATAGCACCACTTGATATCTTAGTGGAAAAAAATCAAATGATAAAGGTTCCCTAGTAAATTTTCTCTAGACATCTTTTCCTTCTAATGTCTAACATCAGGTTATTCTTTTATCTCTATTTTTTCTTCTTTGAAAGTATTAAAAGAAATTTTCAATCAAATCATCTTTACAGTATAAAGTAAAATTTTCAAGTAATTTATTTTACAGTATAAAGCAAAAATTTTCAATTATTTTACTTTACAGTATAGAGTAAAGTTTTCAATCATTTTATTTTGCATCATAGACCAAAGTTTTTAATTATTTCACTTTGCAGTATAGAGTAAAGTTTTCAGTTATTTTACTTTATAGTATAAAATAAAGTTTTTAGTCATTTTACTTTATAGCATAAAACAAAGTTTTTAATCATGTTATTTTACAGTATAAAGCAAAATCTCCAATCAAAATCATCTTTGCAGTATAAAGTAAAATTTTCAAGCATTTTATTTTACAGTATAAAGCAAAATCTCCAATCAAAATCATCGTTGCAGTATAAAGTAAAATTTTCAAACATTTTATTTTACAATATAAAGCAAAATCTCCAATCAAAATCATCTTTGGAGTATAAAGTAAAATTTTTAAGCATTTTATTTTACAGTATAAAGCAAAATTTTCAATAATTTTACTTTACAGCATAGAACAAAGTTTTAGTCATTCACTTTGTAGTATAAAGCAAAATTTTCAAGTATTTTATTTTACAACATAAAGTAAAATTTTTAATTAAAATCATCTTTGCAGCACAAAGTAATGTTTTCAAAAAAATAATCTTTGCAATATAAAGTAAAGTTTTCAATTAAATACCTTTGTAGCATATAACAAAGTTTTCAATCAAAATCACCTTTGTAATATAAAGTAAAGTTTTCAACAATTTTATTTTACTACATAAAGCAAAAATTTTCAATCAAAATTATTTTTGCAGTATAAAGTAAAGTTTTTAATCATTATATTTTATAATACAAAGCAAAATTTTCAATCATGTTACTTTACAGTATAAAGTAAAGTTTTCAATCATTTTATTTTGCAATATAAAATAAAGTTTTTAATTATTTTATTTTGCAGCATATATCAAAATTTTTTTAATTAAAATCATTTATTTTTACAACATAAAACAAAAAATTTCAATCATTTTATTTCGCAACGTAAAGCAAAATAGAGGTTCAAATACATTTATTTTACATTATATAATATTTTATGGAGATCATTGAATTTGGTCTTGTAGTATACAGTTTGACAATAGCAAACTAGTTCAAATACTCTCTCCCTGTTACACAGGATAGGATCTATTAGCTCAGTTTTTCTTATAGCAACACTACTTAACTCCTTAGTAAAACAAAGGCTCTCTAATGAACATCCCCTCAATCCCATTCATTTTAAAGACAAAATTAGGTTACTCTTTTATCTTTTTTTTTTGTTTAAAAGAAAAAGTAAAGAAGAGGCAATTTTATCTTACCAATTTTATTCAATTCTTTAATAATTAATTTTTAAATTTTAGAGCTTAAATAAAATATAAAGAGTCTTTGAAAATTAATGTGGAAGATCAAAAGGGAATTAATCAAGAAGATTTAATTGCAAAATTATTAAAGTTTTATTTAATTTTGTAGGGGCTATCATTTTGAGTGACTAACTCTATAATGAGCATCAGAACAAGTTAAAAGAATATATGGGATCAAAATGGCAAAATTTTAAAATAAGGGATGCAGTTGATTTTGTACATAACAAGAATGGAATATGAAAATTCATTTACTTTTACTTTCCTCCTTTCAATTTCTTGCTAAAAGAGAGTTCGATTGGCCTATAAAAAAAAAGGTTCATACTGCATAAAAGGGTTTTTCTAATCAACAGATAGAGAAACTTATAACAAAATAAAGCCACCAAACGATTTCACCCCTGGACCCCAAATTGATATTCACCACAACCACAAAAATCACAATCTTCAAATCCTCTCCTATAGCTGTCACTAAAGCCACTTCATAACAGTAACAAAATCTTATTAAACATTTCTCCAAGCAGTCACAAGAGAGATCCAAATATCTTTCCAAACAAGTATGACTTTTGTTACTATTGCACATTACTATTTCATTTTGATCCTGCTATAACGGAATTGATATATGAATGTATATATGTGATGGTTGCTTGCTGTTGAATTTGAGATATATCCATGATTGGTTAAAAGGCCATTATATCTTACACTGTCCCTGCATGGCGGTTTCTTTAATTTATTTCATAAAAGTTTTAATTCATCTAAGTATAAATTCATGTAAAAAAAAAGTGTAGATGATCCATAAACTCAAAAGATGCCTTGGTTGATATATGGAGTAACCTAATCCATCCCTATTAGTTTTACATTCCTTTTGCTTAAATCCAACAAAAATTGCAAAAGATAATAAGTTAATAAAAACAGTGGCCGGATAAATGATTTTATGGAATTTAGCTTGATTAAGTGTTTATTCATGCATGAATAGAGTAATATGCTTGCAAAAAAAATCTTTGGATACAAAAGAAATAATCTTTGGTATATAGAGTAGTGTAACCCACCTTTATTATCCTTGAAGATGTTTTGCTTAAATCAAACAAAAGTAGAAAAGAAAATAAGTTGAAAATATGAAAGGAAAGCTCTATGGTTTGATCGGTGCCAAAAAATCCACCATCGTCATTAGCGGTCCCTCTATTAGTCAGAGAATACTATTAGAATACGAGGGGTGCTTCCAAGGTCACGCTTATAGCCATCTTTGAAGTTTCTTTGGCCATACATGAAGGATGGTGAAGTCCCAGATGGCAAAATCCTAGAGGGGGTGAATTGAAAATTTATAATTTTTATAATAAATTTTAAGTGATCGTGTTAAGAATGCAGAGAGAAAATGAACACACAATAACAAAATATGCAAGACACGATTTTTATAGTGGTTCGACTACAAGCCTATATCCACTCTTCTTGATTGAATCCACTCACACCGAGGATCACTAACTCTTAGTTTATACGGGTCAAGAGAAACCCAATTACAACTCCTTCTTTGAACGGGTGAAGCGCAACCACAGTTACAACTTTCTTTTAAATCAGGTGAAGTGAACAAATCGTTCTTTCTAAGGGTAAAGAGAAACCTAATTTTTTGTCTGAAAATAATCAGAAAAAAATATTAAAAACTCTCTAAAAGAATATATGTTTTCAATGTCCATACTTTCTCTCACTAGAATAAATACAAAGGAATATCAGAGAGAATAAAAAGAATTACAGAAGAATGTTTTGGTCGTTTTGATAATTGTACGTTTAATGCTATTCAACAACTAAACATCTTCAAATTTAGTTGAATTTATATATGCAATGAATTTCTTTCAATGGCTCTATTTTGCTCATTAATGGCTGTAATAAATACTTCTGAACTAACCGTTACAGTCCTGATTTCTATGAAGGTATCGATACATGTCTCCAGGGTATCGATATGTTTGAGTTACAGGCCTTGAGGGTATCGATACGTTGACTATGGTATCGATATATTTTCACGTAAAAATGATGATGTCCATTATGAATGTGTTGATGTAGTCTCCAGGGTATTGGTACATTTGGAAATCCTTCCAAGGGTATCGATACATTCGTCTAAGGTATCGATACGTTTAAGTGGACTAACAGGGTATCGAAACCTTTTTGCATGAAAGAGCACCTCTTTGCTGCCATTGTATCGATACGTTGAATAGGGGTATGATGAACGATTTTATCACTCATCTTCTCTCATAATTTTGTACTTTATTGAGTAATTTTTAAGTAGCAATTTGATGTTTTTCGTTGTATTTTTGTGCAAGGTCCTCAAGATTTAATTTG
>JAVXUL010121282.1:0-16820 GCA_035590515.1 Trichilia minutiflora | reverse complement strand
ACCACCACTCCTCCACCGCGTGGTCGAGGGTTCTGCGTGTTTCGTAGCCTCCAGCCGAAGAGAAGAAGAAGAAGAAATCTGCTGGTACGAAGAATAGTCGCCATGACCATTTTTTACATCAACAATTATAAAATAAATTATTGTAAAATAAAAACATTGGTCCAAGAACTGCACATTCTAAAAATCAACTCAACCCTGTGTTTCTAGTATTTTCCGTTACCTAATCAGCCTCTCCTCTTTCCTTTCTACTTCTACTATTGTTTTTTCACATCTCCCCTCTTTCTTGCTCGGCTTCTTCTGTTGCTGTTTTTTTTTTTTTTTAAAATAAAAGTTCATTAAAAGAACAGCCATAACGAGAATAGAAAAGGATGGATTTATACTGGAACTTCCAGCTTCCTCCAGCTTATACAACATATAGTTCCCGAGAGAGAGAAAAGGCCAATGATAATGACCCTCTTAACATACCCCATTTCGAGATATATGGATATAAATTCAAGTAACAGTCCTAACAGTAAATGTTAAAATAATTGCTAAGATTCCGATAGTTACGGTACTGAAAGAGGCACAATTACTGGAAGAGGGCATTATCATTTGCAATAATTTACCAAAGAAAAAGAAAAAAGGTTCCAATTTTACCCTCTCAATGTGCGGAGGACACATCTTTTTGACCAAAAATCAAGACAAATGTCTTTCGCTTATATTATTGGCCACAAAGATAATATTTTAGGTCCATATGTGCCACTGTTTGTTGAAGTGGGAATAAGTGCTGTCTCAACCCATGCTGGAAAAGCAGATTCAAAGGCAAAATGGATGCGACAAAAGATTTCAAGATTCGAAAACCCCACTCAGTCCATGCCTATATATATGCTTCAATACTCAGCCTGCTATAACCAAGCAAGCGAGTGAGCACAAAACTTGATCTCTTCTCTGTTGCTTCAATCAGCACCATGGCCACAATGCAATGCTTCAGAACAACCGACCAAACCTACAACTACAGCCAGTGCCAGTACCATGAAAGCCATCCCTCCCAGTTGGTCAATACCCAGACCCAATGCACCAGCAAAACCAAATTAACCAATGCCTACTACCCAGACACCGGGCTGACAAAGACCTAGACTACTCAATGCTATAGCCAAACACAAACCACCAATCTAGGCCACTACGGCCACCTCCACAGCCAGACTCCTGGCTATGGCTATGCCACTGGTTCCACCACCCACACTAATGGTCATGGCCTTGGCCTAACTCAAAATCATCACAGCTCCACCCATGGGCATCATGAGCTAACCCTCAATCACGTCTCAGGATTACGCCACACTAATTCCTGCAATGGCAAGGCAACTGCATTTGGGCGTCACTGCAGAAGGAGAGGTGAACACAAGAGGAGAGGGATGGACTTTCTGGTGATACCAGCTGCAGCAGCAGTGACAGTGAGAGTGATGATGAGCACTGCGGAACAAGAGAGGTAAGAGATTTTAACAACTTAAAGAGTAACTAATGTTACTACTCAAATATTATGCTTATCTTTTTAGTTCACTTTGCAGTTTCGCAGGCAGAATTGCTAAATGAGGAGCAGTACTTACCGGATATCACATGGACTGAAGGTTCCTGTCGCAGCATATAAACATTAAATAGATAAAAATAAGTATGAAGGAAATAAATACTCAGTTCACATGGCTGTTATGCGGTGAGACAAAAACAAGTTAAAAATATATGCTGTGTCTTAAAAATAAATGTTCTTGTGATTATCCTAATCCTATTATTATTATTACTATTATTATAAATAACAACTACAGAAAGACAGTCCACACGTTGATTGCCATTCCGTTATTACTTGAATGAATGGTACGGCTGCATGCGGGGGTTCGTAGGATATTTTTCTGGCCGGGATAAAATTTTCTTTTGTAAAAGTAAAATTTAGGAGAATTTTCTATTTAATCCTTCAAATTTCTAAAAAATGAAAGAATGCACATAAAATATATCCATTAAAATTTGTATTGTAAAAAGAAATATCAAAATAAAAGTTAAAAAACATATATAATGTATAAAGAGAGACACTGAGTTATTTGATATTTAGAATTAAAAAATTGATAGACTAATAATCAAATAATGTATTAAACTTATATTATTATTTAAAAAACAAAGAATGAAATAAAATTATTTTATTAAAAAATAAAATAATGAAAGTAGAAATTTATATATTAAGGTAGAGTATGGGATGGACATAAAGAAATTAGGAGATTTAAGATAAGAAAATTTAAAATAATAAAATTGAAATTAAAATATTATTATTATATAAATAAAAATTAGTGATGACACTATAAATCAATGTATAACAAATAATATAATTACAACAAATTGAGTTAAAAGTATTGATCATAGTATAAATAAAATCTAATTACAATTATTGATTATAGTGTAAATAAATCTAAAAGTAAGGGCTTAATACTAATTTAGCAAATATTTGGCCGGGCTGCAACCCGGTGTAGGCAAGGCAACACATGCGCAAAGCTACGCCACTGGTTGCATGGCATTTTGTGAGTAACTTGAAACAATTTTTGAATCTTTGGAGCCAATAAAAGTTAGCCACTTTATTAACGTGATAGATATATATACAAGACATGCACGACCGTGCAAACTTGTTTAGTAAATGAATTCAAAAAATTAATTTCGTTAGCCAACAAAGATACAAAGCTGCCAAGAGTTAGGAATTAAGATTTAAAAGAGCCACGCACTCTCAATCCAAAGATTATTTATTGCATCGGGTACATGAGAATTTTCAATAACAAAAATTATAACCTCCATCAACTTAACAACAAAGGATGATTGTGATTAACAAATTATCAAGAGGGAAATTCAATATTCCTAGACATGATTACACCAATTTAAAAATAAATAATTTATCAACATTAAGATCAAGTTATAATAGCTATAACAATCAATAACTATTGTATGTGCATGGTAAGCGAAATCATTGTAACAATTGTATTGTGCCTGAACGCTTTTAAATTTAAGGTTAAGATTCTATTTATTTATTTTATTTTTAACTTATCAATAACACTAGTATTAATAGAAATAATAATCTAAATTATATTGAGAGTACTACCATTCTAATTAACGTATTCTTGAAATTTTTTTTTTATATATGTGAAAAATCTTAATCTATCGAATCCTAAATAGGCGTGAGACAGCTGTCACATGAGAGGAACAATTCAAGTAAAATTCACGACTACACCAGACTCTTATAAAGAATACACTCCCGATAGATCGAATTCAGAATAGACGCAAAACAATCGTCTCTTATAAGATGGAACCACCAGATTATCCACCTTGAGTCAACTCCCGAATTCATCTCCGTATACCCCATTTTTATATATGCACCTCAATATTTTTGAAATTATTTAATTTCTTAACAAATTCTATTTAATTCCATAGTTGGTCTATTAATTATTAATTTTCTGACAGAACATACTTTGCTTCGGTTATCTCTCCAAATTTTCTTTAAGTACTCTTTTCGTCTCTTAAATCAAACCATAAACTAGAACAGAAAAATTCATTCTCCTAAGAGACAGCAAGTGGAAACGACTATTTTCATTAAAAGAAAACCAATTGAACAGAGAATAATTAGCCTCCTTCAACTTGAAGATCGATTGGAGAATGTATCGAGCAGTTTGGAATTTGTGGACAGGAAATTACATTCCAATAACTCTACCCTTCTTCTGTTCAGCTTTGCATTAATTTAAGCCCAAAATTTCGTCGACAACTGGCTGCATGATTTAAACTGTGTTTCTGGTTCCAAATAGAAGCCCAAACGAAAAACGAAAACTGACCGCAGGCAACTTGAATTATCAGCGTATCCACTAGCGAACCCTAGCTAGCACTCGAGTGAGTGATAGAATATTCCCGAAGAGTCTTGTTCACTTTATTTTCCAGAGGATTCTCATAAAGGGATCAAAAGCTATATGGACTGTAATTTGATTTCTAATTATTTAACAAGAAAAATAATTTGATTCCCATCTTACGTTCTCAATTTGCCAAGAATATTTCTTTTTGACTAAAAATCACCACAAATGTCCTCTGCCTGTATTAGCCTCAAACGATAATGTGGTTTTCTTTTTGCAATTAACTTACAACAATAAAGATACCAACCCAAGAAGATGCCTTGCTTTACAAGAGTGGGAATAACCCGTCTCAATCCATTGTGCAAAAGCAGATTCAAAGATAAAATTGATGGGGAAAAAATGTTTAAAAATGAAAAAGATCCCTCTTAGTACGTTCCTATTATTTGCCCCAACACTCAGCCTTGTAGCACCAAGCAAGCTCAAGAGAACCTAAGAGAATGTGTAGATCTCTTATCCTGCGTCAATCAGCAACATGGTCTCAATGCAGTGCTTCAAAAACAGCTGATCAAACCATGTAGGCTATTATCAAAATAAGTAACAAAGTATACATGGATCAGTGCTGATCAAATGTCATAGCTTGTCAAATAACAGAATTAATGCTCGAGTTTGGGAAGGGTGTGATCGATATTTTCCTTTGAAACATTCTTAAAAAAACAGGGTTATGATCTTCTTCCATGTTATCTCAAAAGAGTAACAAACAAATTCAGTAGTCGTCCCAATAAGAAACAATAATCACAATGACAATTATTTACTTTGATTTTATTTATATCCATGTAAATTTTGAAACTTATTATATTATAGTACAAACCCTACCCACAATTTGCGTGGATTATGTATTCCTAGGCTAAGAATTTCATAAGCAAATTCCACCTTATCTTCCACCTATCAATAAATATTTGTTGCCTCCATAATTCCTTCTACCACCAGGTTCCTTCCAGTTTTAGTTAATATCCCCAAGGCAATTATAGACCTTTCAATTTTACTCACGTTTTAATTGAATCATAAGAAGAGACTTAATTTTATTATTTATGAGTCATTTATTCTAATACTTACAATGAGAAGAGAGAACAAGTGTTATATATTAAAATTAAAATAGCTTATTGAATAAGAAGTTAAATTCGCATCACATATATGTTTGTTGACGGAACGAAATAGCTCGATCGTACATGACAAATTCTTGCTAGTTGGCCAGACAGATTTGCTGATGGGTAGATCAATTATAGACTTAACAGGAGCAGCAACACCCCTATTTCAAGATTCATGAAATCATGACTAACACTCCTCTCAAGGTCTCTAAACCCAAAAAAATTGTTGTTGCAACTTCGTATGACTCCTAACACAGGATTTCTGATTGTATAAAATACTGCAGCCTAGTGACAAATATTGAACAAATTATGTTGGATCAACAGATGAAATTGACATCAACTGAAAATTTTTTTGGCTCAAAGTAACGATTTTTTTAAAATATTAAAGATGTTTCTACATAGTATATCAAACATATTAACTGAAGTGACATGAGGTCTAACGTGAAACTAACCCTGTTTTTTCATGGAATTAGTTTCAGCAAATTAGTCACCATTGAAAGATGAACATAATATAACAGCTGCGTCCAATTTGATCTCTCCTCTCACAAAATACAAACCATTCTTTCGTTTTTTACCGTCATTGTTCAGATTCCTATGAAGTGAAAGCATGAGTTTTGCGGCAGAGAATATGATTCCCATCTATTATCTATGTTATTGCGGATGCAAGAAAATATGCAAATACGAAATAACGACATGTCCATTAGTGCCATTCTGGCATTTATTCCGATAAGAAGATTGATAACATAACAAAAGAAAATTCCGTTACTGATGATGTTACCAAACGAATCCCACTCTGCTCACCATGCCTATATATTTTCATCTAACCCTGCTTACGACCAACACAAAGAGAAACCACGAACGAAAAGCTGGTTTGCTCTTATCTAGAGTTTTAGTCTCAGTTTCAATGGCCTCACTGCAAATCAGTAAACCCGTTGAAGTAGATACCCTCCACCAAGGCAAGAATTCTGGAAATCATGTTACCCATGCTGAGCACAAAGCATCCCATGGAAAGACTGAGAAGAAATTGAAGGAGAAGGAAAAAAAGAAAGAAAAGAAAAGCGACGAGAACAAGAAGGAAAAGAAGGAAAAGAAAGAAAAGAAGTACCACGACCATGAACACAAGGAAAAGAAAGAGAAGAAGAAGAGCAAGGATAGAAAACACGGCCATAGCAGTGACGGCAACAACAGCGACTAGATGCCGAAGGAAGAAGGCAAGGATTATCAATTATCAAATAAAAATTACACGCCCATATTTCTTGCTTAATTTGAATGCAGTAGTTTTCTGTGTATCTATCTATGGAAAATTTTGGATTGCATGAATTGAAAAAAAAAACATTTTAAATTAAATTTTAAAATAATTAGTTACATTCTCTAACTTCATTGCTTTGGTGTTAATTGCAAGAGGTGAATAGATAATTTCGCTATACTGTTATGATCCGTCCTCAGTAGCATATGTAGTTAGATTATTAATCAATAATTATCTATTTGGCTACAAGTGATATAAAATCGTATTATGCTAGGGAATTAAGTCAAAATGTTCACTGTTTATAAGACTGAATTTAAAAATATTTACTGTTTAAAATTTCAATAAAAAATGATCCGATTTATTGTTTTTAGACGAAAATATCCCTGAAATTAAAGGAGGAAAGACGTGATTTGGTGTGGTGAGTCCCGCTAGAGCGCGCTATCGATAGTCCACGTGACGCGCTCTAACGCGTCATCAATAGTGCGACGTGACATATTAAATTTCTTTAATTTATTTTTAAATTTTTTTTTAACTTCTTTAATATTTTAATTATACTTTTACTATATTAAAAATTCTTAATATTTTAATATTTGACTTCATTAATTATATTTTCATATTTTACTAATTTAAAAAAAAAAATTAAAAAAATTAATATAAAATTCTATTTTTTTAAATTAATTAATTATATTTTTTAAATTTTAAAAAAAAAATTTAATTATTTAAAATAAGGACGTCACGTCGCACTATCGATGGCGCGTTAGAGCGCGTCACGTGTACTACGATGGCATGCTCTAGCGAAACTCACCACACCAAATCGCGCCTCTTCCTCTTTTAATTTCAAGGACATTTTCGTCTAAAAACAATAAATCAGATTATTTTTTATTAAAATTTTAAACAGCGAACATTTTTTAATTCACCCTATAAACAAAGGATATTTTTACTTAATTCACATTATCCTATCTAATTTACTCGTTAACAATTCACCGACTTATTCAAAAAACAGAAACATTTGTTGTTGCTTAATTTACTCCAATTTGTAGTCATAAAACAATTTGATTTAATAAAACGATTTGAATATATTCTGGGATCATAAATTGAAAACAATTTAAAGAATAATCAAAAGTTTTAGACACACTAATTTTGCAATATTAAGGATGGTCACAGTTGTCCGTCTAGGTTTTAAAAAGAAAACCCTATATTCTCAATTAAATCCATCTTCTGAATTCGCCTCGAATTAATTAGAGAAACAAATTGATAACCTATTGGTTAAGTTGTAGAGCCAGTTCTTAACATTTCATGACAGATTTCTTTTATGATAAATAACCACACCGTGATTGATCCTCCTGCCGTAAACTTTCAAGCTGTCTGCAGCGGCAGAGTAGTCTCTCGTTAAAACTTTCTCATAGTACGGTTTGCATTTTAAGGAAGTATTGTCTCAATAAAAGGCGGATTGGCCATACAATTGGTAACATCCAGTAATCCCTTATTTCAACAATGACCATTATCCAACCATTGGCTGAGACGCTGATGAAGCTCCAGACTAGCGAATTTCACCACATCCACAAACCTGTTTGATAGCTTCCCTGTCTGGAAAGAGTGTTTCTTACATTAAAGAGAATGAATAAGAGAAATCTGAGCAATTTAGAAAACCAGTGGAAATAACTAAATCTTTCACATCCAACATAAATGTGAGTTGAAATACCACGTACTCGTGGGCTTGCATATATGGAGGATGATGAACTACCACAATTACACTTCCACTTTTGATTCTATGACTAACCATGCAAAGAATTTTTCAGTAGCAACGGGATTAAAACGGTTCTTTATAGAAAAAAATTTATTCCAGCATGCAAAGGCTGATTCAAACACTGACAATAATTTAAGTGAAGGAATCCCACTAACCATGCCTATATATTTGCTAAGAAAAGTCCCCTTCCCTGATTAACACGACATTTATGCAATGCCATAAGCCCAAAATTAATACAACCCTTGATAGAACATCAAAAACTTTAGTGCAACAATGGTTTTACCTATCTCCAAGAGACCTGGAAACGAATGCTGCAATAGCCTAAACAGCAAGAGCTTCAACTTCATACTGTGTTGTTTCGTTTGTTTGCAGGTGTTTATTAGCAATCTTGAAGGAGTTGTCACCATCAATCACATGCAACTCATTCATAGACTTTGTCTTTTGGCGAATGGCTTCCAGCTTCTCTAGGTGACAGAAGCAATCTTTGCTACCGTTCACCCAAAGAAGTTGAACCACAGTACAAGAAGAAGAACGGTGAATAAAAACAGGCTAAAGTAAACAGAACCTATTTGTAATAAAATTGGGATAAACACGCCATTAGGTATAAGAGTAACCATGAAATTATCCCCGATAGTGTTACGTAAGGCTGAAAACAACAAAACTATAACCACTCAAATTTTGTTAAACAAGAAGTTCAAAAACAGATGAAAGCAACAGACACTAGGTCAAATAGCTTCAAAACAATAATCAATTCTTTAATTTGCTGATGTGACTTCAACTATGAGCATAAGAACACAGACTTATGTGACTACTAATTTCTTCAAATAGTTTATAATTAAGGAAAGAGGGTTAATAGTAACCGTAAGTTGAAGCAACTATTAATTTTGCACTGCTCCATTCATTCCCTGAAATATTAGGGCATTTGATTAAACATAATTTTCCGATTAGAATTGGCACCTATTGTGTTTCGGTAATGATACAGACTGTAAATAAACACTTTAGGCATAGGTGAGCAAAACCGTTCAAGGATAAATGCCTCTCCCACCATGGCTAGATTGAAATGATATTACAATCACAAAATATGGAGCCCTGCTATTCCTTACAGCATGTAAACCCAAAAGAAAAAAAAAACACAGAAATGGATTTGGTCTTTAATAATATTTATTGCCTTCTAGAAGAAGCAACAGAGGGAAGAAATGCAGTAATATTTTTTTGGGTCAGAAAATCCCAACTCATTAATATCATTGTTACACCAATGCTGTTTCTCATCCAGCTATCTGAATGCATAATCCCTAAATTTCATTAATTTCTCAACTCAATTACCTATATGCAAGATAAATGTAGAGTAAAATATAAAAGAACTGACATTTTGGAGGTTTGGAGATGATTTTAAAAAAAAAAAAAGAAAGAAAGAAGATATCTAGACACAATTTACAAGAAAGAAGTATGAACAGATACCATCTTCATTAATCTTATCACGTATGTCCAGGAAACTCAATTGACATGTTAGTAACACTAGACTCAATACCTAGAAAAAGGATTACCTGTATTGCTATTTAATATCACAAGGAGATCCAAACTACATTAGAGATGTATATCGGGCTGGGCTGTTAACTACTGCGAACTAATAAAGTTGTGCGAGCAGAATTTACAATCATAATTACGCTAAGTTTTTTAACTAGCTTGCATCAAAGAAGTGGCAAAGCATTTCATTAAAATTATGACTCAGCCCCTTAAGATATATTTACTTATACTATTATTAATAATTTTAGTCCAGTAGCCCAGCCATTTCTTACCTATATTATAGTTAAATCCTTTTTACATTTAATATCATTTTGCTCAACATGGAATGTTACATCAAACGTGCGCATAATCCTCAACAGTACAGGTAGCAAAAGGGAAAAAACGTCATTTGATAGAAGTTGCACATACCCTAGTGTTTAATTTGCATGTTCCAAAGATTTTACTATTTTACTATTTTTTTTTGTCTCATCTTAAAACTCTCAATTCCTTTATTTCTATTTCATATTCTGTCCTTACACTGAAATAAGGATCACCAATTATTTATTATTATCTCATACTTCACTCTTATATTAAAATTATAATACAACAAAAGAGCATGTTTTATCCGTCAATATATGAATTTTATTATATTTTTTAAAAAAAAGACTAATTTATTATATTATTATCTCTAATTTTCTTTATATCTCTTAAATTTTATTATTTTATTTTTTACTAAAATAATTTTGATTCACTCTTACTTTCTCGTTCTCAATAGATACTTGATAATATTAAAATAAATTTAATACTATTTTTCAATAATTTCAATAACAAATCTTTAATCACATTTGTTTTATATTTTGGTATTTTTTTAGAATACAAATATTAATGAATCTCATGCATATATTTTTTGTGCTAATTTAATAACTTTTTATGTTGATAAATTAAAAAAATCTCTAGAAGAAAAATTTTAGCCCAGACAAGTAAATAATCCTAGCTACGCCTCTGCATCAAAGTATAACTCCCTCTTAAAGAATAGAGATAATACACTTAAATATTATATGAAGATGCACTGTGTCATATTTTATGATACAAATAAATCCACAGATAATAGGTGCAATTACTAATTATAGAACTAGTTGACAAATTTATCTCCTAAGCATGTATCTTTGAGATGCAATGAACAAGACCATTTTGGGAATAAATTGAAATAAACAAATAATAGCCAACCTTATGTGGGTAACCCAAGCAAAGAATGGCTGAGGCGGCAATGTCTTCCTTGCATGCTACCATGCAGCTGACTTTGTCGAAGATAATTTTTGAAGATAAGAGAGAAAAAGCACAAAATGTGTATCATTAGAGTGCGTTGTTTGCAAATTAATCACTTTTGTTGTACATGTATGATGTATGCTCATATTTTTAGCAGACTTCTTCATATAGATTAGCACCCAAATTTTGAAAGAATACCAACCAGCCTACCAAGTTGTTCAAGAAAATTCATCAAAACTCATTCCATCTCAATTAATATTTAATAGAAGTATATTCTCAAGCTTATAAACATGCCTTATAAGCATGGACACTCTCTGGACATCTTTCAGCATTTTAAAATCTGCATATTAATATTTTCACATTGAAGATCTGTATAATGATTATAACTTGAACCCATGGATTTCCCTGCCAAAATCAGAGGATGACCAGGGAACTTCGCAACAGTCTCTTTTACAAAATCTGTGTGAAACTCAACCAATTTTCTGCATGAAAATCAAAGGGTTTTGAGTATCAGAATCCTGAATTTTCCTTTAGGTTCGATTGGCCACCAGATGTTCACCTTACTCTTTACATAGCTATTGGAGAGCAACGTGGCAAAAACAACGATGGTGAATTCGAAGTATTTTTCAGGTGGAAGTCCAAGAGGGGCAATGAATATTTTGTTCCTATTGCGGGTAATGGATTCAATGGTCTAGACATTGTTGGTGTGGTTCGTTTGGCTCGGGTGAATGTGGAAATAGCTAGAACGGTTGGCAACTTTTGCAAGGAACTCCTTGGTGATCCAGGACCATTAGATATTGAAAGCAAGGATGAATTCCTCATCACTGGTATCAAAAGGCACCCAGGTGTGGCTGAGTTGTTGGTGCTGGGGCAAGTCATTTCCTTTCAGTTGGGGAGATATAACTTCAGTGGAGGAGAATGACGCGAGAAATGAAGCTCAAGTCAGCTTGGTCTGAAAGGGTCATGAGAAGCCAAGGGGAGAGGAGCTGGAAGCAGTAAGGAAGTCAAAAGAAGTACGACGCCAAACATGTCAAAGTCCGGCCCCTGACTTGTTCTGGATATGGAAGAAAAATAAAAGAGTCAGAACAAGTTAGGCCCTCAACATCTAGATGTCAAGGCCCTAGCATCTTCAAGCCAGTCCCCTAACTTGTTCTAAATTACAGGAAATATCATTTTTACCCTTGTTTGCATTTTATTTTATTTTTGCTTTATTTTGGGATTTAAGGACAAATTTCTAATTACGTTTAGCCCTAAACTCTTAGTATAAATAGGGCATTATTCCTTAGATTTGTAACTTTAAACTTTTGCTTCAATCAATTAAAATCACCCACAAATTCTAGGGTTTACAACATTGCTTGGTGGATTCCAAGCCCTTAAGGATTAATCCGTGAGATTAATTCGTTCTATCACGTTTCCACTACATCATCCACCAAAAATATCTGCCAAGAATCATATCCATTAATTTAGCATAAACTAATTATATCATTTACTAAGTCCACTATCTTGCACATTAAAGAGATGGCTGACTTAAAGTATCTTCAGTATGCAAAATACAGAACAGATTTGTACATAACACAAAAATCAGCTAAGAGAATCAATTTTACAATTTAATGAGAAATTGATTTATAAGGATAGTCAAATGTTACTACTTCAACAGCTTGCAATGCATTTCCTAACATATCCTTCCTCATCTGCATAAATTTGTAAACTTGATTGGTCACCCGTTATAATCTGTAACATGATTAACACCTAGATCATCATTTTTGCTCCGTCCTAACTTTCTCTGTTCTCTCTCAACAGCTGATAACTAAGCATAATAAAATCATATCTGCTTTAATTCTTCGCACGAACAAAGCAAGAAATATACTTTCTGACACACTAGACAAATGAAATCACAAAATTCATAATACATCAAAGAACCGAATCATTGATTTGCAACCAAATTGCTGACTTTTACGGCTACTAAATATACCTTCACATAAATTCCATGATCATTTAAAAAGGAAAAAGAATCAACAATTAATGAAAATAAAACTGAAAGGTAAAGAGAAATAATAGAGAAAGGACATAACTTGATCATCCAATCCGAAGAGGAAGGAGCTCCAGCGCCATGAGCGAAGACCACAACTGGTGATGACTCGTCATCAACGCTTTCATTCTTTCGCATTCGCTTCGACGGAGGTGGAGAAGAACCCATTCCGATTTCTACGAACAATCAGCACTGAATTCCTGTCGATTCAAATTTTTTTCTTCCGTAAACCATAACATCAACATTAAACCCACGACGCATTTCCTAATTTTGGGCGCCAGGTATTAACGAACATTAAGGTTCGCGCTCGTACCACTTCTCTCCGCTTGACTTGACATTCTTTCGCGTGTGAGCCCAGAGGCCCAAAAAATACAGCCCCCTAATGAAGGGCCCAAAGTTTACCTAAATCCCATCCATAAGTAAGGCCAAATCCATAGTGCTTACTTGAGAATATTTAGTTGTTCAACTTGCATTGATTTGAGGAATGCGTAAAAGAGAATTGCTGTTGGCGTTGAATATTTAGCAGTTACATATTCTTTCGTTTTTTAAAAAATATTGTTAGTGTGTTATGAAGAGTTCAGAGCCAAGCGTTCCCACCAAATGATCCCTATTAGAACTGATTGATTAGGATTCGCACAATATGAAGCATAAGTTAATCTCATTTTTTACATTTGTTAATTAAATGGTTAGAATAGAATAGATTGAAAATATCACTTATGTGTCGTTTTATTCAAATATTTATGTCGTTTTTATCTCAGTTCCAAGAGAACCAACCGATGAAGATTCAATATTTAAGTCACTTGTTCAAAGGAATATAATGATAGCTTCCAATAAGAAGCCAAATTCATATTACATTCCATATTCCACTTCACGTTGCAAAAAAGCATATTGAAATTTGATATAAATAATCAAATAAAAAAGAATATAAATTATAAATCAAGAAGGATTCACGTTGCAAAAAAGCATATTGAAATTTGATATAAATAATCTAATAAAAAAAGAATATAAATTATAAAATCAAGAAGGATATTTAAATGTCATTGCCTATGTATTTGTCCCCATACTGACTTGGATCACCATTCACCAGGCAACCAAAAAAAAGAACTGAAGAAAAACCCTAATCTCCTTCTCCTTTATCCATGTGTTACAGATATGCTGATGAATCTTGCCGGAGAGCATACGATGGCTGCGGTTGGAACGGATTTGCATATGGGCCAGGATATGGATCATCGAGGTGGTTTGGGCTAAATGGACAAGCCCATTACTTGAACTACGGTATTGGAACAAACCAAATTTACAACTGTTGCCCCAATCCTGGCCACTGTAGCAAACACCAAAAGTCTAATAGGCAGCCTGCTTAAGAGTGGAAACAAGTATAGGGACAGCTCCGGGGTATGAGGCGATAAAGTACCATATCTTATGGTAGTTCTCGTACTAATAATTTTCACATTCTGTGTGGATGGGTAGGTGGAATTTTCAATGGAAAATACTTTGCCATACCTGTTTATATACCCAATTACCAATTTATCTAAGATTCAAATTAAAGAATACAGTAATTTACACACTTCCTTCTTTTACATACCCTCTCCTAAAAGAGTAGGAGCAAATATTAACGAGCATCCATGTCTATACAGGAATTTATCATCCCTATAGCTACGCAACTTATTCTCTTTTGGAGGATTATATTATCTACTGTATGGTCTGCTTTTGTATAATTTATAGGTTTTGTTTTCATGAATGGATGGATTGTGTTTTATGCTATTTTCTTTGGCTTATTTGACATAAATAAAGAGCTACAACAATTGCCATTAAAAAAATTAAATCAGGGAAGAATATTACACTAATAACATGTTTCCTATTATTGATTTGAACTTTTAAAAATAAAATTATAAAAAATATTTAATAATATTACATTTAAAATAAAATTTACTTATTTTTTAAATTATATTGAATTATTTTTGTTGGGAGATTTTATCGAGACCCAACCCAACAGCTCAGACCCATATTCACGCCCTTGTCCAAACCCACTACGTGCACATATCTAACAGGCTTCATTATACGGTGTCGTTCGAGAAACTGGTCAAGCCAACAGTAGGATTGCCTAATCGCCTCGAGCACTCTACCCAAGAACAATCAGTCAGGGACTCTTCTTCGAAGTTATTCACTGTCAACTTGCACTCGGATCGGAGCCTTCTACGACATATACCCTTAGAGTCGGGGGGTCGGATTGACGGTCTACTACGCAACAGTCCAGATCTGCAGATATTCGGGGTATGCTAGTTCCCGCCCCTCCGTCTCCAGACGACACCGAGGCTACACTTTGCAGCATCAAAACCTCTAGGGAGTCAGTTGACTTCATTCCCAAGAGAGCTGAAAGTTCTGCTCAAGGGTACAAACACTCGGGGGCTTGGGGATGACGTGATCAGGAATAGTGTCATAATTCCCCACGCCCTTAAATTTTTGCAACAGGTAACCCTGGGCACGTCAGCCATACAGCAACACGTGTCCAGCGATACGTACTCCAAGGCTTACCATATACAGCATCCAATAATCAAGAAAAAGAAAGAGGACGAAAAAAAAGACAGGAGAGGAGGGAATGGAATGAACGGACAGATCCGTGAGGACATCCTCGAGAAAAACCCACTGTGAGACATTCTTTCTACCTTTTCAATGCATACAGGCATCATATTCAGGGATAGAACATTCCATGTCATTCATGCTCTTCGTACATCATTGCTTGTTTGCATGCACACCTATTACACACACCAAGTAAAACCCTCTCTAACTTAAGCATCGGAGGATTTTCATCGAAAAATCGGCTTTACCCCTGAGATGCTCTGTGTATTTTGTAGCTCCGAGCTCAGGGATGAGAGGAAGACAAAATCTGCTGGTGCCGGGAGTCGTGGACGAGGCCGATTTCTTGTATCAACAGTTGGCGCCGTCTGTAGGAATCGAACGAAAAGCCATTGAAGCACCATTTTTGGTGAAAATGACAAACGTCAGAAGCTACACAACTAGAAGATATTCGACTGAACGTAGGAGCATGGAAGAAGTTTCTGTAGGAGCAACTGCCGCTGCAGAAGGGGTTGAAAACGCCTTGCATGTGATCCCAAAGCACGGGAGCCCCCGGTCGAACGCCGTCGAGATACATGCATATGAACCGGGACATACAAGGGAAACAAATGAGATATCTCGGTTGCTACAGCTGTTCCAAGACAGTGAGCAGCGACATGCAGAGGAGGATAGGCAGATGCAGACACTGGTTAAAGAAATACGGAGATGAGAAGGATGATACGGACTAATGCGCAGGGGGTAAAAATGCTGGAGGAGACGATGGAAAGTAGCTTCCCTCGACCAGAAGCCGTGATGAGGGACGGAGAAGGAGCCAGGAGTCAACCTAGAGCCCAAAGGTATATGACTGTGGAGAAAGGGAAGGATAAGGCTGTAGTGAACCCCGGTTTGAAGGAGGTGGGGGTAAAAGATACATGCATGCCCCCCATTGTCCAGGAAAAGTGTCACCCTGGGTTTACGAGGATATCTCGGAGTCCAGATGCAGTCCAAAAAATACCTGACGACACTGACCCACTTCCAAATTATGCGAGAACGCTTTTGGAGCAGAGACGGAGGTGGGAATGTGAAGTACCACGATGAGAGACTCTGCATCAAGAGCGAGAATGGGAGATTGACACCAAGGACAGGGATATTGAGTTCTTGACAAAAAAGATGCTGAAGGAGATGAGTAGAGAGGAAGCGGATCCCGAGTTTGATTGAATGAGCGGTTCTGATGGTCAGTCCCTATGCGAGATCACCCCTCGCACCCAAGCTGTTAAGTCGGGACTTACCCAAAAAGTTCAAAATACCCCAGATTACTCCGTTTTCTGGGAAGACAGATCCATTGCTGCATGTAGATCTCTTCCGTGAAATAATGCTCGTCCAAGGACTGAGCGATTATATTATCTACTGTGTGGTCTGCTTTTGTATAATTTATAGGTTTTGTTTTCATGAATGGATGGATTGTGTTTTATGCTATTTTCTTTGGCTT
>JAVXUL010121271.1:0-16820 GCA_035590515.1 Trichilia minutiflora | reverse complement strand
TGTATAGTTGACTAAAATATAGAATCTGTTATTACCATAATTAGTCCTAGGAAACAGCTCTTGTATCTTATTTAAATATAACAGTATCAATGTAAAAATTATCTTTTACCATTATTCAAAAATTCTGCAATAAGCAACGGATTAGAAACCTTCAACTCTTGCAATAGTCTCTAAATCCATAACACTTCACAAATTTCATGAGCAATTGATCTAAACTTAGCCTCTGTGCTGCTCCTTGCTACCACATTTTGTTTTTTACTCCGCCAGGTGACAAGGTTGCCTCCAATGAATGTACAATAACCAGAAGTTGGTCGTCTATCAATAGTACTCCTAGCCCAATCTGCATAAGTATAGGCTTCAACTTGTACATATCTATGATTTTTTAACAAAAAACCTCTTCCTGGGTCTCTTTAAGTATCTAAGTATTCTATAGACTACATCAAAGTGTTATTGTCTAAGTGCATGCATGAACTGGCTAACCATGCTGATTGCAAATGTTATATTTGGACGTGTATATGACAAGTAGATCATGTCTTCCAACAAGTCTTTGATATTGCTCTTCATTCAAGACTTTCTCCTTTTTAGTAGGATTTAATTTAAGGTCGGACTCAATAGGTGTCTCAGCTGGTTTACTTCCTATTAGATCTGTCTCATCAAGTAAATCAAGAACATATTTATGTTGATTCAAAAAAATACTTTCTTTGGATCTAGCGAACTTTATTCTAATTAAGTATTTCAATGCAAACAAATCCTTAATTTCGAAATCAGTTGCAAACCTTTATTTTTTAAGTCTCTCCAATTCTTCATTGTCATCAATTGTTAATATCATATTATCCATATAGACAACTAAGATGCAACCTTTCCTTCTTTACTATATTTGTAAAACATAATATTATCAGCTTAGATTTGATAGTAGCCACTTCTTTATAGCTCTCCCAAACTCTCAAACCAAGCTTTAGAAGACTGTTTTAGGTTATATAAAGACTTTTTTAGTCTAAAGACTTTGTTTGGTCCCAATTTTCACTCAAATCCAGTGGTAAACTCATAAAGATCTCCATTTAAAAAGCATTTTTCACATCTAATTGATATAATGGTCAGTTAAAATTCACAGTCAAATATATTACGATTATGATAGGCTACAGGCACAAAGGTTTCTGATAATTAATTCCATAGGTTTGGGTGAACCATTTTGCTACTAATCTCATCTTATATCTCTCAAAACTACCATCAACCTTACACTTTACAGTAAACACTCATTTGGAGCCTATTGTTCTTTTCTCCTTAGGTAAATCAACTATCTCCCAAGTATCACTTTTTTTAAGGGTGTTCATCTTCCATCACTGCAAATTTCCAATTTGGATAATCAAGTACTTCTTGAATGTTTCTCGAGATAAACAAATGTGAAATTTTCGAGATATAGGCATTATAATTGTGAAAGAGTTTTTCACACGAAAGATATTAGGCAACGGGATATTTAGTACAAGTTTGGGTTCCTTTCCTAGCAGCGATAGGAATATCAAGATCTAATGGTTTTTTACTAGGGGAAGTAACAAGAATTGAAAATGAGCGAGGAACAAAACTACCTGTAATATCTGGAGGTCTAGTTCTCGAAGGCAAAGATTGATCATGTCCAAGAGGAATAGGGCTTTGACTCTTTTGATGAAATCTTCTTTGATTATAAACCAGAGGCTCAGAATATTGTAATAAAGGTTCAGTATGTTGTAATGATTCTCCCCCTATTTCAGATATAGTAATGTTCGGTACTATATGACTAGGATTCCTTTTATTTTTTCCATCAATTTTATCACACTGGTCCCAACTTGAGGTCCCTGATTTTGATATTCGAGATAGGATGAATAAGGTGAAGTAGTCAAAATCATATTTAGTAAAGGAGTAGGAGATAGATCTCAAAAATTTTCTTCCATCACCTCATTCTCCCATTGAAGAGAATTTTTGTGAAAGTATAATTTATGTTCAAAGAAAGAGACATCCATACTCACATAAATTTTTTTGTGCATGATTATAGCATTTATATCCTCCCTTTTTATTAGGACCATATCCTATAAAAACACATTTTTCAGCCCAAGTATCAAGTTTGGACCGAGTATTATTAGGTATATGAACAAATGCAATGAAGTCAAAAACTTTTAAAAGTAAATCTGAGTGCATACTTGATAAGAGAAATATCTTTTGAAAATATTCTAATGGTGTACTATAGTTTAAAACACGTGTAGGCAATCTGTTAATCAAATAAGAGGTTGTTAAAACTACTTCCCCCAAAAGATATGTTGGAACATTAATTAAAAACATTAAAGCATAGGATACCTCAAGTAAATGCTTATTTTTTCTTTCAGTAACTCTATTTTGTTGAGTGTATTCACACAAGTACAATAATGATGGATCCCTTTTTCTTTTAAAAAACTTTCCAACATTTCATTAAAATGCTCAATCCTATCATCCATGTAAAGAATGCTGATTTTTGTTTGAAATTGAGTTTCAACCATTGTCTAAAATTCCTTAAAAAATTTCTCAATCTCAGATTTTTCATTTATCAAATAAATCCAATACAAATAGATATGATCATCGATAAAGGTAACAAACCATTTTTTTCTAGAAATAGTAGTAACTCTTGAAGGTTCCCAAAACATCACTGTGTATTAAGTGATATGGTTTGAAAGAAGTGTAAGGTTTTGACAAATAAGTAGTACAATGACTCTTAAATAAATAACTTTTACAATAAGACGATGAACAATCCAAACTTTTAAATAAAATAGGAAACAAATGTTTGAGATATGAAAAGCTAGAATGTCCTAGTCTTAAGTGCCAAAGCATTATTTGTTCATAAATAGAAGTAGAACGAACACTACTAAAACCTTGAGCCTTTTTACTATTGGAGAAAGTACCATCAAAATAATAAAATCCATCTATCATCTTAGCATTGCCAATCATCTTTCCCGAGTTGGTCTTGAAATTCACAATAAGAATCACAGAAAATTACACGATAATTAGATTCTTTAGTTAGTTTACTTACAGATAAAAGGTTCCAGGTTAGTTTAAGAACATGAAGAATAAATTTTTATCAATATTTTCAGATACTTTCATCATCGAACCTTTTTCAAGGTGAGAAACTATCATCTGCAATTCTAATTTTTTCAATACCAAAACATGAAAGGTAAGTAGTGATGGGAATCATGCCAAGACACTAATGAGAATACTTGATCCTTTGCACTTCAACATAGCGCCAATTACAAGATCGAGAACTAAAGCGATGCAAAAAGCTTTAAACATGTTGATTTGAGTGATGAGAAGTGGAATTGAAACTCAATTAACAAGTCAAGGTTCACTTGGAGTAAGGGCAGAAGATTAGGCCTGAGTAAACCTGGTACAGGCAGAGGATTCGATCGAATGAAATGATGAATTCGTTCGAACGAATGTGCTCGGCAAAACAAATTTGTTGGGTCGACTGAACGAAGGAAGGAGCAAAAATGAGATGAAAAGTGCAGAATTTTTCGACTAAACGGATTCTCCCATTTGTTCGACCGAATGAACTAGATGAAATTTTCCAAAGAGTCCAAAAAAAATTTGACCGAATGAATACTTCATTCATTCAATAGACTTGCTTGACAATTTTATAATTTTTGTTTATTTCAATTTATTTTGATGGCAAGAACATTGAAAAATATAAATAGGCTCGCATAGCCAAGGTTTTGACAACATTGATTAACTCAAAACTTTATTACGCTTATACGAACTTTGAGAGAACCTCTCTTGATTTCTTTATGAAATTTTAATTGAACTTATCAAGATTCTATCTTGTGGGGTTCGTATCCTGACTTATCACTCGTAAATCCTTTTCCGAGTGTGGTGTCATCCTCTCCATCATACATACACCTCTAGTTCATTGCTTGTTCAAGTCTTTTGGCCTAAAATTTAATATACCTTAAGTTTGTGGATTAAACTAAACACTTAGGTTAAGGTTTTATTATCATAATCTAATTTTGGCTTTTCTAGGAATCGAAGCAACATCGTTGGTTGAGGATTATGTTACTAAACACCCCCGGTTCACATCAAGTAGTAAAAAGATTAAAAAGGCTGGTCATATGATCAGAAGCTCCAGCATCAATGATCCACGGAGTAGGATTTGAATAACAAGAAAGAACATTAAGAGCACTACCTATTTGTGCAAGTAAAACACTAAGAATACTAGTTGAGAAATTAGATTTTTGTAATTTCAGAAGATGATCCATCTACTCCTTATTAAAAGGACTTATCTGAACTTCATTGGCAGTGGAAACCACACAGTTCTTTTTGTCAACCAACTTGCTGCTCTTTCAATTTACTAGTTTTCTGCAGATTTTTCAGCAAGCCTCTCGAGTATGACGTGGTTTGTTACAATAATCACACCAGAACCATGGTTTTTCTTCGGTTTTTCACTGAAAATTGGTTGTTTTATTAGCAATAACGTCGACCACAGTAACAGCAGAATTCTCAACAAGCCCACTAGTAGTCTTTTTTTCTAACATTACATGTCTGTGGCTCTCTTCTCTTCGAACCTCCGCAAACACCTAACCAATTGAGGGAAGTGGAATCCTACCAATGATTAGTCCCTGTCCTTCATCAAATTCCACTTTGAATCTAGCAAGGAATTTGTAAATGCGATGAGCCTCCATGGTTCGTTTGTTATAATTGGCATCTTCAATAGATTTCCATTCATAATCAATGAATAAATCCAAGTCCTGTCAAAGACGCTTCAATGAATTGAAATATTTGGTGATCGAATCTTCTCCTTGCCAAACCTCACCAAGTTTTAGGGTCAATGCATAGATCTAAGATTGATTTCCTAAATCAAAGTAAATCTAATTCATATTGTCCCAGAGTTCTTTGGCTGTTGAGTAGCACATATAGTTGGACCCAATATCCTCATCCATGGAGTTTACAAACCAAGCCATCACCAATGAATTTTTTGCATCCCAAGTCATATATGTTGGGTCTTTTGGTGCTAGTACCTTCTTGTCTCCCATCAGGTAACCAGTCTTTCCTTGTCCTCTTAAAGTACATTCGAACAAACTGGGACCACCATAAATAATTATTACCATTAAGGTGAATAATGTTGATTTGAACAAGGTGAGAGTTAGTATTAAGGGGTTGATTCTTAAGGTTGGTCGACTAGGTTGTGAGGGACAGGATTGATTCGGAAGAAATATCAGACATGGCTAATTAGCAAGGAAATTAAGTAAAAAAAACAATGGTTTTTTCTTGAATTTCCTAGGGTTCTCAGATACCATGAAAAAATAATTGATAAAAGATGAATTATTTGTATTTACTGAGATGATTTATATAAAAATATAAATACCTATTTATAAGCATTACATATCAAAAACAACTATTTTAATATAAGATAAAATTATCCCTAACTTATCATGTAAAAATAGATATACTTAACAATTAACGATAACTCTAAATATCTAAGATAATTATTCTATTTACAAAAAATATATTCAACTAATAAAAACTTAATATTCGGTGATATTCAACAACTAAGAAAGTATGATAAATAATCTTTGGGATAAGTTGTATGCTTAGGGCTTGTTTAATACAGGAATTGGCCTATTGGACATTTATATGGGGCTATGAGTTAGTCTTGAATATGATGTGATGTTCATTAAGTACTACTACTCCACCAAAATTCCTTTTGAGGAAAAACTTTGAAATTTGAACTAATTTCACACCTAAATTGATTCTCTTCATAAGACCTAAAATGACTTACCAATGCCTTTTAAATCACAAAATTGAGTTCATATAGTAAAGTTTTATGCTTAAAACACATAACAAACATCTAGACATTAACTCAACCTATATATTTACTCGGTTTTTATAAAAAACCAAAATCCCCTCAAAGTACCATGCCTTGTTGAAGATGGAGTCTAACAGGCAGGATAAGCATTATCTATCTAATTCATACTGTAAGTATGCAAACTTTTTAAGTGAATGAAGAATATTTAAGTCACATAATGTCATTACTCTTCGTCATTTTGGCAAGCAGTGAAGGTATGTAAATCCTCTTATAGATATTGCATATAATGCAACCATTAGACAATCAACCTTGACAACACTACCAACAGTTGCTGGTTGAGTATGTCAAATTGAGAGCTAAATCCTATGGGTCATTCCAAAGTTCTACTTTTTTTAAATTTTATTACAGCAGATAGTGCTAGTATGTTTACATGATACGCAAGGCTGATACTCCCAGTATATTGATAAATAATCAAGTCTCACCAAACTTATGATGAAAATAACCATAACATTAAAGGCACCATTTTAAAAAATGTCAAATTACAAAAGGACAAGAACGTCACCTTGTTACCAATGTAGCCCATCGCACCAACACCAACAGTAGAAACCCTCACATTCTGAATATGCCTACGCAAGCACCTTCGAACCCATATTGTGAGAAAAATGCCAACCATTTGCTTACTTACTATCCTTACATACGATGATTTTCTTTTCCGTTTCTTGAGAGTTTCAAGGTCAATCTCTGCAAGAGAAGCTATCCCTAATGGCATATCATTGATATCTGATTTGAAAGAACTATACGTCCTGAAAGACTTGGAAGATTTAAAAGACTTAACAGCTTTAAAGGAATTGGGTCTCTCTAAAACATGCTGAGTCACCAAGTTTAGAGATGGCTCTGGCCAGCTCAAACCAATCCTTTCTGACCCACTAAGCATTTTAGTTAATCTACCACTGCATTGCGTAACTGGTGCTTCAACATTTCCATTGATATCTTCTGGCTGGGAGCAATTTAACCTATCTAACCTCTTTGGAGAAGAAAACGCCCTGTCTAATTTAGCACTTTTAGTACAGTCTGAAGCTTTGTGAATAGTGTGCATAATGACTTGTTTATCATTAACTTCATCATAATTGTTATCTTTGTCATCCAGTGGATAAATTTCCTCACCTACATCACTATCCCTTTCAAGCATTATCTCCTCTTCTATTCTTTGAATATCCTGAAATGGCCTAAATTTGGAAGGAGATGGAGGATCACTGAAAGATTTAATCTTATTCGAGGCAGGTTGAACTCTAGTTAGGGTGTCACGAACAATGTTTTCCCACTTCAAAACAGGACAGCTATCTTCAGCACCAAAGATATTCCCAGCATTTAATGGCACAATCTCCTGAAGACTGTCAGATAAGAGTATTTATCACATTCTAAAATGGTATCCCTTGGACACGTAAAACAGATTAAAACATTTATAACCAGTTTGATGAATGATAATTTTGACATAAAAAAGTAAGACGAAGAACATCAACATCAAGCATGACACTGCCAAAATTATTTGAGAATTTAAGTTGATATTACACAAGTTCCAGTCATTGAGCCCAATAGACATAATGCTTATGAAATCATATAAACAAGTCATTGAGCCCAACAGACATAATGCTTATGAAATCATACAAAGAAAGTTCAGAACACATCAAGTAAATATTTACCCAAGCACGTAGATGTCAGCGGGCTCATTGATATCAATCCAGTCATCAATATCTACGCCTTCAGGTGGAATTTTTCCTCCAACATTCCATGTACCAACGCAGACTCTAGGAAAGAAAAGTAGTTGGAATCAGATACTAAAAGATCAAAGAGAAAGTAAAATCTTGAATATTCAGTCTTCATAGAGCTGTAAATTTCTGCAGCACTCAAATTGTAGCAATTATTTTCTGGCATCATACCTGAGTTCCTTTGTATTTATATACTGTGCCCTAAAAGTTTCTGACTTTCGTCTTCTTATTCTTGGTAAAGCATCTGACGTACCTACAAATTGCACACAGTAAGGGGAAATGAAGAAAAAGTTCAATGAAACTTTTCATTCTAAATATTTCAAACACAACTGAAAAGGTACAACTCATAATAGTAAAAGACACTCAAACTCTGCTATATTAAGTATGAGCAAGAATTGACTAAACATTAACAAAAGGAACCAGCAACTTTCCAAAAATCTCATCCATAAAAAGTAATTCACAATAACCTTTGTAGTAGCTGAAGAACAAGTCAGCAATTTATTGATGTGGTTCTAAGTCTCTTTAAATGCAGAACGGGAGATTAAAAATGTCTAATCAACAAAACCAAAAAGGGCAAAAGTAAAAGGCGAAAGGCTGACCTTCATCAAGTCCTCCACTAGCTAATGATATCTTATTAATATAGTCAGCATTACCTTTATCCAATGGAATGAATGAACCAGATCTCTTAAAAGTAGAAGATAAATGAAAACAATCGATGTCCCAATCCTGATTTTCATTAATTTAGAAAACAATTGTCTTTATATCAAAATTTAACAAACATAGGCTAAATGAATAAACACATTCATAGACTTGGACATCACTTCCCACTTAAAACCTTAAGACATTGGATCTATGAATCTATTCCACTTATATATTACTTATTTGTCCTATAACTTTTTAATATGGGACTCTTTCACTTCACACACTTACACTTGACATTCTAACAAATCTTTCCCTTAAGTGTGAGTCTCTTTTGGAGTCCATAACTCTTCATCATTCTTCGCGATGACAGCAAACTATGAGAACACACACATCCAATCTCTTTTGGAGTTCATAACTCTTCATCATTCCTCATGACGACAACAAACCATAAGAACACACACATTCAAGGAGTTCATAACTCTTCATCATTCCTTATGATGACAACCACAGGAACACACACATTAAGCACCGTCTCTATACTTGCATCCCTTTCAAATCTGGCTCTGGTAAAAACAAATATAGATCAAATGAGTAAACATATTCATAAACTTAAACACTACTTTTAACTCAAAATTTTAAGATATTAGATCAATAAATCTATTTTACTTATGTATTACTTATTTGTCTTATAACTTTCTAATCGAAGACTCTTTCACTTCACACACTCGCACTTGATATCCTAATACTTCCAAACCATAAGTACAATTTCACCGATAATAATAAAACGAAAAGAAAAAGAAATGATTTCATATTACTTGGAAGGAATAGAAATAAGCTAAATATAAACTTCAAGAAAAGATCTCCTCATTCCCAAAATCAAAGTTCCAAATTTTACCATAAGGAGCTTCCTCCTCTCTGCAAATTCCGAACTGCAATTTACCGAATTCTGCAAAACCCGTCTTCAAAACATAAACCAAAACCCCGCGACAAAATCCCAAAAGCCACAACATCAACAATAAATACCAACAAAACTCATAATTCAAGCAAATTACAAAAAATACTCAAATGGCGTTTTAAATTTACCATTTTTGAGCTCATTTTCTGTATCAGAATCATCACATGAATTGTCTTCTTCATCTTCAGTGTCAGCACTGAAATCAGAATCTTTGGTGCTGATATTGAGCCACTTTCGCATAACAACTCGAGGCCAAAAGAGCTGTAGGAAGGAGCAACCGAAACAAGAACATATTTCAGCCCAATTTCTCAGCAAATTTTCTCTCAATAATCCACAATCAACAACTACCCAACAAAAACAAGAAGAAAACCAGTATGAAGAGCAAGAAAAGATAGAAAAGAGAGAGAAAAGGAACGTGAAAACACGTACCTCTCGCTGATGTTTTAAGCGCTGTTGTTTCATAGCTGAAGGCATGAAGAGAAATGGAAAGCAGAAAAGAAGATATAACAAAGTGAAATATATGGAAAATTAAAGAGAGAGAGAGAGATCCTGGCGGTTGAAGAAGAAAGTAAATATTGGAGGAACAACGAACTGCCAGCTTGTTGGTTACTTTGGTTCCAAACAGTTGTGCGCGATTGGGCTTGTGATTATGAGTTTTGACTAAATATTAAATAAATTAAGTCAATAATTTCGCAAGAATTTTTTTATATAAAAAGAGAAATAGAATTAATTAATATGAAAAAAATAGAATTAATAAAAATGAAAAATGAAATTAATATAATGGTTCATCCCATATATGGATAAATTAATTATAATTTGATCAAATTCAAAATTATTCACATGAAAATATTAAATTTTGTTAAATCATATAAAAATTATTATTATTATTATTATTATTATGCAATTTTGATTTATATTATGATTTGATTTATAAAATAAATATTTTGATTTTTGATTTACCATTTTAAATTGTATTAAATATTAATATTATGTTAAATTTTAAGTTAATTTACATTTTGATTTTAAGATATTTTTTATTTTAAATCATGGATTAATTTATTAATAAGAAAATATTCTAATACAATGATTAAATTTTGAATTTTGGGGCTATTGGCCGGAGCAAATGAATGGAATTGGTCAAAATTTTGGAAAAATGGACGGGGGATATTGGATAAAAGTGGAAGAAAAAGGACGGTATCGAAAGAAATTGTGGCTAGAATTATGGCAAAAGAATTTTAAAAGTAAGAATAAAATCCTAGCCATTAACCAGTTGGATAGGCATTTTGGAATTAATTAATGTGTTATAAATTCAAATACTGATTTATAATAAAAATATTTATAACATTTTTAATATAAACCTTTCAAAACTTTTAAATTTTGTTTAATTATAATAAATTCAAATACTTCAAATATATTACAAAATTCATCTAAATCAATATCATTCATCAATTTAAAAACATATAATATAGAATTATTTTAAATTATCTCTCCAAAACGTCTCAATCATTCTCATAATAAAATATATATATCAAATATATATTCAAAAATTAAAATCATAAAATAATACAATCTCTCTTTTATATAATCAAATACAAACATGCATAAAGATTTTATAATTCTTAATAATTAAAAGATAAATCTTTATAAATCTCTCCTAATATATTCAAATGTAATTAATGTAAGTTGAGTATAAAAATTATATTTGAATACACCATTCCAAATATCATCATCACCTCTCTAATACCTCAATTCTACTCAAAATCACTTGTAAGTAAAGGAAAAAAAAAGATGGGTTTGCTAATCTATACTTAGTAAGTGAATAAAAATATAAAACAATTATAAAATTTTACAAGAAAAATGTTTTAAGAAAACCTTTTTAAACATTTCTAAGAAACATTTTATTTAATAAAAATATGGCCTATCTATATATATCAAAATCATTGGACTTAGACAACTATTCTCGAAGGCTATTTTGATGAGGAGTAATTCTAACCCATTAATGACTATTCATATATCAATATTTATAAATCAATGTGTACGTACAAACAAAACATTTTTCAATAAATATATCTTAAAACCATAAACTCATATCTATCAAATAAAACAAGCTTATCATTGACATTGACCTCAAGTAGCATGATCAATCTATGTAACTGTCCTCAGCATTCTCATCTAGTAGTTCACTCTATCATAAATAAGATAATCATCTCTTTTATTCCAATCCCATTAGTGCATTATTCACCTAGGATAGCCACTGTCTAGGTCTATTCCTGAACTATTAATCTCTATAATTATAATTTTGATCCTTATGATAATGGTTATCTCGACCTCAATATCCATGTATTAAATCCATCATCATTAACATAATATAATATCTTATATATAAATCTAGCAATAAAATTATTATTTGGCCTCCAAGACCTTAAATATTATATAAAATTAATCACATACCATTCATTTATATTAATAAAAACGTATATTTTCAAATTATTTTTCTAACATTCATAAATTTTTAAAATATTTAAGCTCAAAAATGTTTTATAAAAGTTTAAATGAAAATAAGTAAATTTCACTCACTATATAGAAAAGATAAACACTCCCTATTCACTCCTCACTCCTCGACACATCCTAGGTGTCTCTTATATGAGCGTTGTCACCTAAGTATATGTATATCAATAATTTTATTAATCATCAAAATTTAGAATATAAATTCAACCTATATACACATTTATAAATCCTAATATGGATGTCCTATAATTGACTTTTACACATTTACGATATTTTCTCATTTTTCAGTCATTTAGTTGATTTCTAATAATTCTAATTCAATTCGGCTTTTATTTCACTCAATTAATGCTCAAACTAATGTAATTCAACCTAATTTATCATAATCGATGAATGAACAGTGAAATGACGATAATATAGTAATTATTTACTATTTATCACGACATACATTTTTTTTTGAATTTTAGCTTTTAGCTATCTAATCACATGATATTATCTATTCTACATCCTAAATAAAATATTATAACTCAAATTTTTGTAATTAAAACTAAATTAATTGTTGATGAACAATAATCCTAAATTATAAATTTGATTTAAACAAAAATTTAACACATATACCAATTTATTGGCATTACCAGAAACTTAAGTAAAGCCTTAATTCATCAGGTTTGAAGTCGATTGTACAAAATCTTAAATTTGATTCAAAACCCTAATATCTCCTTCACTATTCTTGGCTAAATTTTATAAAACAAAGTTGTTAAAATGAAGTGAAAATGGACAATTGATAAATTTTGGTATAAATACATGTTTTAATCTATTAGAATACAAGAAATTAAAGACAAAAATTCAAAGAGATGGGAGAAGAAATGAGAAATGGGAACGGGAGGGAGAAGGGAGGAACCAAATGATTCGGGTTACTATTGGCCTCTATAGATAATATAAAATAAAATTACTAAAACAACCTTAGATTTATAAAAGAAAGAAAATTCTAGAAGAGATAAAAGTGGTCATTTCACCTAATTTTCAATTGATTCGATTGAGTAAGTCGACTAATTTATTTGACTAAATTCAATTTATTCGAATAAATTCTCTAATTTATTTAATTGAATTCTCCTTTTCACTCTTTGAAAAATTTAACCACTTATTCGTGAAAATATTTTCTACCATGAAAAACATTAAGCAAAGATTCAAATCAAACATATATTGATTTTTAAAAAATTTTAACAACATTAAACAAATACACACATTTGTATAATCAAATTAAATCGAAGGCATAACAATTATACCTTTTCTTAGATTAATCCGAGTAGCAAACCGTTTTCGATTACCTCCAAACGTATCTACATGCCAGTTTATTGACGATGGTTCCAATTTATTGATTATGAGGCTAATTAAGGGTTGTATAAAACTTGTTTAAACTTCACCAAATTTAAAATAATTTTCTACATTTAGAAAAATAATTTTGCCAAATCAGAGATGAAAAACATAAAGAAATCATTTTCCTTTCATTCCTTCATCTTGCTTTTGTTTTTCTTTCATAAAGAAAGCATTTAGAAAAATGATAGCAAACCATTTTTCTTCTATTCCTCTCAAACAGCATCCATGATATCCTTGATGTATTTTTGATGATCACTTAGGACATTTTTTTGTGATGATTAAAATGGCTAATTTATAGTGTTTTTGATAATGCCAAAATAAAGATGTTGAATATGTTGAATTTGAGATGAAATTATTTGATAAACGAGCATATACAAAGTCACTTGTTCTTTGAAAAGTGTATACATTTTTGCAGGTGAGAAAAATGTGAAGAAAGCTTCAAGAAAAGCTCACCAAAGCACAAACATATCGATACATTGCTTAAACGTATCGACACGTTTAAGCTACAATGCCAAAATCAAGCCCGAGTTTCGAAATCTTGGCCAAAATGTATCGACACCCTGTGGCAGGCGCTTAAACGTATCGACACCCTGTCTCAAATGTATTAATACCTTGGAAGAGAAAGTAGAACGTATCGATACCTCAAGCTCAAACGTATCGATACCCTGGGAAGGATGGCCAAATGTATCGATACCTTAGAGACATGCTCAAGCATCCTCTTACAACGTATCGATACCCTGGGATTTTCATCAAAATATATCGATACCCTCATAACGGACATCATCTCGTTTACGTCAAAAGGTTCCGATATAATTAGGAATGTATCGACACCTTCAGGCAAAAATTCTTAAACGTATCAATACCTTGTGTCATCGTATCGATACCTTTGTAGAAATCAAGTCATAACGGCTAGTTTCAGAGACATTTACTGCCGCCATTAATGAATCAAAATATGGCCATTGGGAGAGTTGATTGCCAATATTTAAGTAATAATTTTTTAAGACAAATCAGTTGTTGAAGAGCACTAACAAACATTCCAATCAAGCTGAAAAATTTTCTGCAACTTTTATTCTTTATTCTCTCCATTTATTATTGTTTGTTATTAATCCTAGTGAGAGAAAGTGAGCTCTTTATTCATCTACTCTATCAGAGAGTTTTTAAATTTAATTTTTGTGAATTAATCTGGGTTTCTCTTCACCCGTGTGTCAAGAAAGAAGTCATTATTGGGTTACACTTCACCCAAAAAAAGAAAGGTATAATTTGTGGTTGCCGTTCACCCATTTTAAAGAAGGAGTTGTATTGGATTTTTTTTTACCCGTAAAACAAAGAATCTAGTGATCCTCGGTGTGTGTAGATTCACCCGAGAAGAGTGGACATAGACGTGTTTGTCGAACCACTATAAAAATTTTCGTGTGTTCATTTTATTTTTGCTTATATAGCATTGCTTGCATTCATCTTATAGTACCATTTTTAATTTGTTCGAGTCTAAAATTTTGAAATATCAAATTCACCCCCCTCTTGGATTTTGCCAACTGGGACTTCAATTGGTATCAGAGCCACACTCACGCATTTAGGATTAAACACCTGTGAGGAATAGATCAATGGCCACATCATCTAACATCCCATCACACATGGTAAAGGTCAATCCACCAACAGACCACCATTCTTCAATGGGTCTGATTATGCATACTGGAAGAAACATATGCAAATTTACCTTAGCACATTAGACTTTGACATTCTCACCATTATAGAGGATGGATGTAGTCTTCTCATGACTATAGATAAAAATACTAGAGAGAGAAAGTTGAAACCTAAGAGAGATTGGTCTCTAGAAGAAAGAAATTTGTTTCAACTCAATGCAAAGGCAATGAATGTATTGTATTGTGTATTAGATAGGTCAGAGTACAATCGTGTGTCAGGCTGTGACTCAACAAAAGCTATATGGGATATGCTTGAAGTAACATATGAGGGAACCAGTAGAGTCAAAGACTCTAAAATCAGCATGTTGGTTCATGATCATGAACTTTTCAACATGAAACCACATGAGTCCATTAAAGACATATATACACGTTTTACTGATATTATTAATGGATTGAAAGCTTTTGGCAAGACTTACTCAAACACTGATATAGTGATAAAGATCTTGAAGAGCCTACCGAAGACTTGGGAAACCAAAGTGACAGCGATTAGGGAAGCTCATGATCTGAGTAAACTGCCGCTTGAAAAATTATTGGGATCGTTGATGACGTACGAACTTGAATCACATCGACGAGAACAAGATGACAAGGACAATGGGAAGAAGAACATTACCCTTAAAAGTTCCAGAAATGAGGAAGAAAGTGAAGACTCAGAAAAATCCTCAGAAGATGATGAATTTCTGTTATTGGCAAACCGAAAGAAGAAAATGTTTCGGAGAGACAAGTTCAGAAAGAAAAACTGGAAAAGAAAGGATTATCTAAAGAAGAAAAGCAGAAAAATTCAAGAAGAATAAAGACAAGGAGAAAGAGAAAGAGATTATATGCTATGAGTGTAAAAAGCCTGGACATACCAGACCTGAATGCCCCAACAGAAAGAGAAGAAAGAGTGGAAAAAGAGGAAGGCTATGAAGGTGACATGGGATGAGACTTCTAGTAAAGAAAACTCGTCAAATTCTGATCACGAACAAGCTAACTTCTGCCTCATGACGAAGGTAGAAGATGAGGTACAATCTAAACTTTCCTCTGATTACTATGAATCATGCTCTGACAGTGAAGATGATTTTATGCATGATGATTTACTTGACATGTATGAATTGTTAAAATCTGACTTTGAGAAGCTATGTGCTAAATATAAGGAAAACAAGAATAAAATGTCAGATTTGATCAATGAGAATAATGCATTAAAATCTAGAAATGTTGTTTGCAATTGTGAATCTGAATTGAGCTTGTTGAAAGTTAAAAACAAAGAATTAAATGATGAAGTTAGTAAGTTAAGAGGAATCTTAGCTAAATTCACATTAGGGAGAGATGCTCTAGATAAACTTTTAGGAAGTCAAAGATTGATATTTGATAAGGCAGGAATTGGGTATAAATCTGGTGCAAAACAAAAATCTCTCTCGAATTACTTTGTCAAAGCTTCCAGCCAGGCTAAGTCTTCTATTGTATGTGATTATTGTTGTAGAAGAGGACACTACATCAACAAATGCTCTATTAGGAACAATACCTATAGAGGTCCTAAACTTGCATGGGTTCCAAAGGGTTCTAAAGTTGATGTTGTTGTTCCTAAAACTAGGACTAACATTTATGGACCCAAAGTTAAATGGGTACCAAAATAAATGAACTTCATTCTTGCAGGAACAAGGAGAGAAGAGGTTGAACAAAGAAGTCAAGTGGTTCCTTGACAGTGGGTGTTCAAGGCACATGACGGGAGATAGAACTCTTTTCTCGCATCTATCAAAAAAGAAAGGCAAAGATGTCATATTCAGTGACAACAGCCGGGGCAAAGTCATTGGCATCAGTATTATTGAGGTAACCAATATCAAATCTATGATGTGTTACTTGTAAATGGTTTGAAGTATAATTTGCTGAGCATATCACAACTTTGTAACATTGTATACCATGTAAAATTTCTAAAAAATGGATGTGATGTTTTTGATAATGCAAATAAACATGTCTTGCATGCCTCTAGGACAGGAGATGTGTATGTGATTGAGTTGAGTAAAATGGTTGATGAATCTTCTATATGCTTGCAAGTGATGCATGATGAATCTTGGTTATGGCATAGAAGATTAGGACATTGTAGC
>JAVXUL010121251.1:0-16822 GCA_035590515.1 Trichilia minutiflora | reverse complement strand
CTCAGGTTTTTACTTTATGGTCCACTGTTTAGAAAATAATTTGTAATAAAAGATATTTTATGTATTTGGCTTGGCCAAGAGGACTATGTATTGTATTTTGTAAAAATACTGAGTTGGATGTTAATGTGATCGAAAATCTTCCATTTTCCTTTATTTTGTTTATTTATTGATTAGTGAGTTTGAAAACAGGTACTAATGCCTTGCGGGTTCTAGAGGTGCATTCTAGGTAATAGGATGCATTTCTGGGATTCGCGGCGATTGCCACGTAGCCGACTAGGGTCGGGGCGTGACAGCAGGAACCTAAGAATCAAATGTGACGACAATATCATCACCTTTTTCAATACTAAAGTATATTAAATTTTGAGGATAAATTCTTTTAAAGGGTTAGAATTGTAAAACGCCTAACAAAAAAAATAACTAAATTGTCCCCCTTTTATTTTCTTCTTTTCTAAATATCAAAAAACAAAATCATAAAATCATAGGGTTTTATAAATATAACAAAATGAGGGGCCCTATAGATCACTTTCCATTTTTTCTTGTTCCCTCTTTGTTTCTTTCATTCTCATCTTCTCTTCATTGCGTCTTACTAATTTCTTGTTATTTACCCTATTAAATTCCTTTTTCTCACTATAATTCTACTAATTTTGATGTCCTCTACAATCTAGTACCATTATTTTCATGTTTTGAGTGAAAACCAGAGTGGGTTAAATAGTAGAATTTATGTTCACATTGGGATTTTTTCAAATTAAAGCAAATTAAAGTTTCTTAAGACTCTTAAGCACCAATTGGTAAGTTTCTTCACTCATTTAACTAATTAATTTCACTAATTTAATAAACTAAAAATTTAGGATTTATTGTTCACCTATGCAATTTTGTTCTAATTTTTGAAATTCAATTTAAATTCCATTAAGTAGGATGTAGAGGAGTGTTATTCGTAGTTAGATTATTAAAATTTTAAATTTAAAAAATTTATGTATAAATGAATAGTAACCCATCACTGTGCAATTAGGGTTTTATAGAAATTATGCCAATTTTGATGAATTGTGTTAAATTTAGTGTATTGGATAGTTATATATATTAATTAGAAGTCAAATTGTCAAAATATTCGAAAAGGAGAAAAAAAGGATAAAATTGGATTATAGGTGAAATTATTGAATTAAGTAAGAATTATCGAGAATTATTGATTTAATGAATTATTATGGTGTTTCATTGATAAAAACTAATGGCTAAGAGTTTAATTTTGCCTCGATAATTTTAGGAAACTTGGACTAGGAGTCATGTGCATGCATTTGAATATATTTACATCATTTAGAACATATGTATTTATAAAAATATTTTTGTGTGTATGAATTAGGCACAAAATGTACCAATGAGGAGCCCGCACGTCAAAGGGAACAATAGGAAGTATATACCTTTCTTAAGTAGTGAGTGAACATTTATTATTTATTTTTGTTCTTTAAAACTATTTTAGACAAACTTAAATTTTTTTAAATGTTTTAGAAAGTTAGTATTTTTGTTTATATTTACTATCTTATAAACATATGTATGAATAGCCTATCATATATATTTATGTGTATTTGAGACCATGGAGATTAGATGATGATTGTATGGTACAAGTTATAATTGATTTATTGTGATTTGATGTTGAAACATATCTATGATTACTACTTTGGATTTTTGTGGTGATACACATATTGGTGATAAAGTCAAGAAGGTTAGGATTATATGTTAACTACAGCTATAGAATAGTAACTTAGAGTGGATTTGGAGAGAAAATGCTTGAGTAGAGATCATAGCTGGGGCAAGTGTGTGAAAAAAGATTGATGATATTGTCAAACAGATTTATGCCCACCTATGAGTCATACTAAGGTCAATTACGGATGTTATCATGTGACTACTTGACGTTAATATTAGTGGTGGGCCATATTTTTAAATAAAATACATGCATTCTATTATTTTTAATATAAATAATAAGTTTTAATAAAAATTCATTATTTTAAATTGCATAAAAATCCACTAACGATCTTGGAGTTGTTCAGAGCCAGAGTAACTATCAAAAAGGGTGGTCAACCCAACGATTTCTATAAACATGCCATGTTTGCCAACAATATCATAAATACTTTTATTTTAATTCATTTTAATTGCTTTTATACAAGTATGAAATTTTTTGATATTTGAAAATAATTTTTAGTTATTTTTCTAAATTAATTCACTCACAGAGTATTTAGGGGTAGCCATTTTCAAACCAATCCAAACCGCTAAAATTTGTGATTTGGATTGGTTTGAAAAAATTTTGAATTGATTAATGAATTAATATTTTTCAAACTATTATTCGCAGTTTGGATTCTAGATTGGATTAGTTCTAAATTGCAAAATAGCAAATCAAACCGTTTAATATTATTTTATAAAAAATTTTATTATTATTTATTTATTATCTCAAGTTATACATGGTTGCCTAAGTCTCTTCCATGTGATAATAACTAAAAAGAAAAATTGTTCATAGAAGAATTGAAAAAAGAAAATTGTTTACAAAACTTTCTTTTAAGTGTTGATGAGAGATATAGAATTAATAATAATTAACTATTACATCATTAATTTCATAATATAATTCAAACCGCAAATTCAAATCGTATTTTGCAGTTTGGATTAATAATAATTAATAATAATTAACTATTAAACCACATTTTGAGGTTTAGATTAGATTGGTTTATAATATTTTAACAGATTGAATTGGATTGATTTATTTTCAAACTGTAATATGCGGATCAGTTTAAAATTTTATATCAAACTGATCCGAGTCGCATGTGCCCACCCCTAAAAGTATACTCCCATATACTCATCCTTCTCTCTTATTTATTTTAGGTAAAATAGGGCATAGCCATACGTTTGGAAGATAATGATTATATTGGGATTGTGTAATCTTAGGTATATATATTCGTGTTTGACTCACATTGCATTCAAATTAAGTCCACTGGAGTGTATTTGAAATTAAAGTTTTATGTTTTCCTTTGGACAAGAATGGAACCGATATGAAAATTTATCAATTATTTTGAATAATTTTTAATATGTAATGAATGTTAATTTATTTGATACCTTATAGATTTTGTTGCATTATTTAATTTGATTGTGTATTTGAATTTCTTTTTAAATTTGACTTGAGATACCTTGATATGTGATATTTTATTAAGTTGGGCTTAAATTTAAATTGACGGGGTTAAGGAGTTGTGGATTTAATGTGATTGTGAATTGAAGGATGGACTAGAAACAAAGTAGTAGATTTATTGGTTTAAAAACTTTTGGGAGTATTTTCTACTTGTTTATCAAGTACTGAGATACCTTATAGACTCTTGATATATATTCTACGAGTTTGGAATACACTTTGGGAGTTTACGATAGTTACCATGTATGGGTCTCATGGGTCGAGGCTTGATAATATATATATATATATATTATTCAAAAAGTTGAAAAATAGTCTTCTCTCTCAAGCATATTCGACCATCTCTCTTTCTTAAGTTTAGTGGGGTAGATTGTAATGGATTCAAGGTTTTTGGATTTAATCTTCATCAAATTATTAGCTTGGAGTTGGTATTCCCTAAACTTATTTCATGTATATTTTGATATATCACTAAACCTTAATCTTATTTTATACAGAATTTTATATATATGCTGATTAAAGCATTAAATGCTTGTATGCTTGAGAAACAATGTTTTGCATGTTATGTTAATAATCCTTTAAAAGGTAGCAACTCCAGCAACTAATACCTAAGGAATAGGTAAACACAAGGACAGAGTAAATACAAAGATTAGATGAACACATAATTTATTATCATGGTTGCTAGCATGAGTATGGAGACAGTGATCGATATATGAACGGTGGTCAATATATGTGCTCCCATGGTTATTGCCTTCATAAGGAATGTTGAAATGTGTGCTCTCATGGATGCTTTCCTCATATGGAATAATGAAGAGTTATAGACTCCCAAGTCTCAAGTGAAGATGACTCAAAGAGAGTGGGCTAACTCATAGTGGAGTAATAAGGTGCAACTCTTGCATAAAAAAACATGTTTAGCATTCATGTGACCCTAGATAGAGCACATTTAGCCTTCAAGTGTCTCTAGGCAGAGCATTGGTAGGCATACACTCTAGGATAAGTGAGTTGAACGTGGTAGGAATATAGGCTCTTGGAAACATTATAATAATCGAATATGTAAAAAAGACTTTCTTTTGAGGAGGAGTAAGTGTGAGACAGATATTATTGGAATGTCAAATATGAATATGTAAAATGAAAAAATTAGATCTTAAAATGTTACTTGACAAGTGAATAATATATAAATGAAATGAATCCATAAACTCAATACCTTGAGGTTTTAGAATAGAAGTGGTGATCAAGCTTATGTATGAGTTCACTCGATTAGCCCATATAAGCTTTCCTTGAATTTTGGGCTTTCTTAATCCCAACAAATTTTATTAGGAGTACTTTTATATATATATATTTTTATATATATTTAATTATTCAAATTGATATGAGAAAATTAGGGTATCTATTATATAATTTATTTTTTTAATATCATAAAAATATAAAATAATATAATATTAACATATCAATTTGTGTAAAATAATTAGTGGATATAACACTAGTTACTTTTTTAAAACATTTATTTAACTTACTTTTAGAAATAGTAAGATAATACATCTTAATTTATATCTCAAAATTAAGATCTTAATTAATGCGAAAGTTAATTTGTTATCGTTATATTATTTTATATATTAATTTTAATAAATTTAAATTATCATATGGCATGACAATGATAGTGTCGTATTGACTTTTATATCGTTTGAGATCTTAATCTTAAAATCAAGTCGAATATCGTATTATAATAAGAAAATGCAAAATTTCCTTCTTATACAAATTTTTACTTGAATAAATATATGACTTTTATTAGAAATTAATGAAAATAAAATTATATTATGTAGATGTTAACCGTATATGCAATACAAATGCAGATATTTATATCTCAAATTAATTGTAATTTATATAATTAATCATATTTATTTAATAATAATTTTTATTGTATTAAAATATTATTGATGTAATAATATTTTTACTTTTTGAATTTTGTAAAGAAAATTTTATAAAACAAGGCCAAAAAAAAATTTAATACATAATAATTGTTATAAAAAAATATGGACACATGAATATCGAATATCGATTATATTCAAAGTCATATTGTTAACAAAAAGTTCATGCATAATTCAACTTATAAATTTGGGAAATATACGAAAATGATCATTTTTTTAATTGTTTTACGAAAATAACTACATTTTAAAAATATTAACCAACTAAAATAAAGATATGTATTTTGGACGATTTTACCTTTATTTAAAAGTTGATTATTTTTGCCTTATTCAAAAGTGTACTTTCGAACATGGTATATTTACGTATTCGAAATTTGATTTTTTTGTCATGTTCGAAAGTGTACTTTCGAAAAAAAAAAGAAAAAACAACAATTTTCAAATAAGGGTAAAATTGTTCAAAATATATATCTTTAGTTTAGTTCGTTAATATTTTTAAAACGTAATTATTTTCGTAAAATAATTAAAAAAAATGGTTATTTTCGTATATTTTCCCATAGATTTTCGATAAAAATCAGAGATGCACTTTGTTATTGAATTTTTACATTAAAAGTAAATTTTCATTCAAAATAAATAAGATATATCATTTTAAGTCAAACTATATATTTGCAAATAAAAATATTTCAATATTTGTATAAAGTATTAATTATTTTATATTAGGATTAAGCTAATTTATATATTTTTTTTAAAAAAATAATTAATATAAAAATTTGGATAATAAATTTTTTTAATTTTTAAAATAACTTATTATTACCCTATAAAACATATAAATTGTTTCTATAAAACATATAAATTGTTTAACTGAAAAAGAATAATATAATTCACTTCTTGAATTTAAATAAAGAAACAAATCAGGATCAATTTTAACTATTTGTAATAAATTAGTCATATATTTTAAATATCTTTTATTTTTATATTCTCAAAGAAACTAAATTATTAAAGTATGAGGCTAATTTGTTATTTTTGTCAAAAGAATCAAAATCCTACTATTTTCTGATTTTATCAGTTGAACCAATTAACACTCGCAATATTTTCAATGACTTTTAACTATGATTTAAAGTTTTAGAAAAATAAAATCTAGAAAAATTCTTTTTCTAAAAGCACATGTACAATTCTTTCATTTTTTAATCTTTTTTGTAAAAGATTTCAACTTTGTAATCTCTGAAGAATCAACTTTGTTGAATGATCTTATAACACGTTTAATCTCTAAAGCATCTACATTAGGAATTCAAGGATTATTAATTATATAAGTTATTAGGATAATCTTTTGTAGAAAACAAACAAAAATATTATTCCTCCTGTTATTATATTCAATTATTCATTCCTTTTCTCGATTAACTCCTTAATTTTTTTAAAAACTCGGTTGTTAACCCTCTAAATTTTATTTAATACTAAATTAATGCCCTAATTCGACAATTTATATCATTGTTAAGGTTAAAAATGTTAACTTCTTATATAATTAAATATTTTATTCTTGATAATGGATTTAAATTTGATCAAATTAGGATGAACTAGAATTATACCATTTAAAATATATTTATAGTAGGGTTGATAATTTGAGGAAATACGTTGTGCCCTCGTTTTTATATTTTTAATCAAAATTTCTTATTGTAACATAGCAAATGTCATGATTTTATGCAATTCTTTTGTGAGATTTGAAGTTTTCTTTAAATAAAAAAATGCAAACATTTGAATTTTTATTTTACATATGTGATTGTTAGTTAATTCCTAAAATTGTTGTAGATGGTATGAGAAGAAAAATTTAAGATTTCAATTTCACTTATTTTTAAATAAAAAATATTTAATTCATATTTATGTAATATTAATAAAAAAAATATAGGTAGGTCATTTTCTTATTCATGCATTGCATTTGAGTACAAGAAAATGATATTAATTATTCTTAGTTGCAACATGCTTTCCATTTTATTCTTCCCCTTTTTTTTTCAATTGAATCTTTTATAAGAAAAAGGTGAAGCTTTGAAAATTGTAAAATTTTTCTTCTCCTCACAATGAAATTTATGTGGACTCTCTGGACGGTTCTATTTTCAATATTTTCGCCTTTCTGAAAAAAAAAACGATTTGAAAGATTATGACTTTGTTAATTGTTTGAAAGCTTATTTTAAATATTATTATTAAAGGTGACTCAATACATTACGTTTCTAATTTAATAATAACATAAAAATTATATATTATTATAATAATATAACTGTTAATAAAGAAAATTTTTCTTTGAACTTCGAGTATCAGAATTTCCTTTCTATTTATTAAGTTTATTATCATTTGAAATAAAAAAAAAAAACTACTTCATAATAAAGCCAGTGATCTAATGAAAACTCTCTAATACTTAAGTTAAAGCTTTTATTAGTATGAATTTTCAAGAAAAAAAAATGACAATAATCTAATAACTTTTTTTAATCTTAGTTTGTTTTTAAGAAAAGCTAGTGAAAAATCTCTTATACTTAACTTTTTTTCTTTTTCATATCTTTTATCATTCTTAAGTTTAACTGGTACTATATTTTTTGTATTCGTAGCTTTCCAGGGGATCATGGAATTGTTAGCTCTTATTGTGAGATATAATCTTTAGGCTAATGATTTCCTTTTATTTGTTAAAAATTATGTTAATTTGAATCTTTATTACAGCTAGAATAATTGTTAACATCAATGTCACAGTCAAGACCTTTATTATATCATACTCGAGACTCTCATTGATTAAAAAGGTCTTGGGATATTATTTCATACCTAAGATCTTTGTTAATTTAGGATGTCTCCAGATTTTACATTATAATTGAGATTTTTATTACGTTATGTCTAAAATCTTCATCGATCAAGAAGGTTCACGAATTTACATTATTTTATATATGATTGATATTTGACTTACGAAAAGTTTTCGGAGTTTCGAATATTTTTTCGAATAATAACTATTAAAAAACTTTATAAAATATTATGTCTAATTGATAATATATACAAATAATGCATGTGAAACATTAAAAAAAAAATAGTAAGCTAACACACACACATCAAAATTCTTAAAATATAAAATTTATAAAGTAAAACATTGTAAATTTAGCATTAAAAATGGTCAAAATTTTCTTTCAAGTGTAAAATTTTCGACTTCTCAATAATTTCCCATGTATTAAAATGATAATAAATCCGTAACTTCAATATGGTAAAGAATTTACTCCACATTTTTGGTCCATAATTTGGTACCCTATTGAAAGCATTGAGACATTAGCTTACCTACTTTTCTTAGGTTAATATTTTGTCATTCATATGTAGAAATAATTAGAAATTTGACCAAATTGAAGATTTAACATGTTGTGGTTAAGGCAAATTCACCAAACTTATGATGTTGTTTTGTCTTTGTTGATACAAGAAAACAAGACATAAAATCTATAGAATCCTTAGAAAATTGTGTCAATGTTTCATAAGTCCAAGGAAACAAACATTGAAAATGAGTTGGAAAAAAGTTTGATAAGATTGTCATGATGGATATATCATAACCCACTTCATGAAAATTATACCTATATACAGGAGGTTGAAAAGAAAATTCGACAGGGGGCTTACTAGCTAATAATACAATTTGCGAGGGCTAAATAAATATTTATTGAAATTCAACAACAATTTTATAAACAAAATAAATGAAAATATTTTTTTTCACTCCCTGCAAGTAAAATTATCCTTTGTCCCTGACTATATACATGGCTCAATCGTATAATTTAGAGTAATTTTAATAATATACATTTTATATATAAATTTTTTATATATATTAATATGAAAATAATGTATGATAATATGTGTACATTTATAAAAGTAAAAAAAAAAAAAATAAGGCATGTGATAATATATAACTTTATTATATGTCAATTTATAAATAAAATAATACAGGAGTTTTTATCTCTAATATTATTTTTTGATTTATATAATTCGGTCTAAAATGCCTTATTAATTAATAGATAAATACTATGTAAAAAATATTACTTACAGATTAATATTATTTAGGGGTGAAACTCCTTAACTTAAAATTTTGACTTTAATTTATACATAAATTTTTAGCTATTAAATTTATACAGTAATAACTGAAATTTAAAGTCAAAAAATTATAGTTAATACTAATAACTCAATAATTATATTTTACTATTAAATTAAATAAATTAATGGTTGAGTTCCACCAATTATTTTGAGTTGATTATTATAATTTTGATGCATTTAAATTTTCTTTTTCTTTTATGATTGATATCCACCTAAATCAAAATTGATAATCATGATGCGACTTGAACCCTTATCTTTCCATAAAAAAACAATGGATTTTGTACCATCTCATCTGCAACAGCAAGTGATAGTGATTTTTACCTGCTGCAATAGATTTTTTGCTGCGGTTGATGTATTCCACATATTCAGTCCCGTCAAATATTGAAAAGATGCTGAGGATGGCAATAGATTTGCCAGATTCTGAAAAAAGTCTAGCAAAAGTTTCTTCATTCATTCGTAAGCAATTTATTTTGCCAGATTTTATAAGAAAACTACAACAGCCATTCATTTACAAAATTTCATATGCACACATTGCTGACAGAAGAACATTAATCATAATATAATGATTACTGAAGCTTTTCATTGAGACACTTTCATTATTAAATTTCAAAATACACTAGAAATTCATTGCATAGTCATTTTATTACACAAGGAGTACACAAACAAATGCAGAATTCAAACATATAATAAGTTTTGATTACATATAATAAGTTGTCTTCCAGGTGTTTTTAAATATGGTAATTCAGGGAAACCAACAACGATAATTTAATGGACAGATAAAAGTTTGTTAATGGATAAGTACCATTTTCTTTTCCAATTTATATGCACAGTTTGTAATATAGGGGTGCCTCAAAACTCCGCTAGAGGAAATCTTCATATTGAGGCATTCTTTCACGATCAACATTGCTTCAACAGATGAGAAATTTTGAAGGTGTAATCGTCGAGCATGCGAAATATTCTAACCATCTCGGCAACAATTTCTTTCAATCTACTGAAAACAATCTCATCTTTGGCTAAACGATTGTGAATCAGTATCATAATTGAAATATCCGTATATTTGTACAAATCACTAAAGAAGGGTTTCTTAGTTGTTATAAAGCATTCTCCTAATCATAATCCTTTATTTTCAATACAATTGCTATGGAAAATGAGTAAACTTGCCCGTTACTTTGCTACTTCTGTTGCTACAGGTTTAAATACAAAATTTTAAAATACCTGCCATCCAAGCTAGGAGCATATTTTGTTGGAATCCATATTTTGTTGCTATCGATTAATACTATACATCTTCCATCATCATTTCCAAAAGGAATTCCAACTGCCTTTTAATTTCTCCCATAGATTTTTTATCCACACTTATCTTGTTGAATCTTCCTTACATATATACTCGAATATTCTTCCTGTAACACAAAAGTAGTTTGAAAGTGTAATCTTGCCAACTCCTCCCACACCGAAAACCATAATCATTTTGACACCACCGCTAATACACTCATTGCATAACGCGCATCCTTTAAAACTGCCATCCTTGATTCATACTCCTTGCAGTTTTCCATTTGCAAAAATCTCCACCTTTTTCCGGGCTTTTGACAACAGGCTCTTAACTCAACTAAAAACATAACACCGAAGCCAACTACTAATTTGTTCATTCATCCATTTTCTCAAACACTTGGAAGACAATATTTTAGAACAACTAATACAACAACAAATCCAACTACCAACTACTGCATTCATCCATTTTCTCAAACACTTGGAAGGCAGTCTTTAGAACAACTAATACAACACCCAATCAACTACCAATTTCTGCATTCAGCCATTTCCTCAAACATTTGGAAGGCAATCTTTAAAACAAATAATACAACATTGAATTTAACTACGCATTTCTTCGTTCAGCTATTTTCTCAAACACTTGAAAGGCAATCTTTTAAAACAAATAGTACTATCGCGTGGTTGATGATGGGTTCAGATTTTGCAAACCCACCATCATCTGTACAACAGATTCGAACTTCTTTTTCTCTCCTTCACAATTTTCCAAATATCTGTCTTGTCCACCCTTTTGAAAACGCTGCGGTATGGGTCGGTGGGATAAGAACTATAGATTATTACTGACCGTCCATTCCTGGTATATGGATGTTCAAAATTGGAGTAATATCATTGCAGTCCGTATATTTTAGTAAAATAATAAAGTTATAAATAATTGTACTTCACTTGTTTATAATAAATTGGTACGTAATATTAGCTCTTAATTTCATGCATGATATAAATTTCTGTTAAGAGATTAATGGTAATGGATTGATTTTTTCTCATCTTAATTTTATATTATGGGTCTCATCTTTCTTCGCTTAACCGATAAATAATTAAACAAATTTTCTTTGGCTAATAAAATTTTAAGTGGAGCTCGATGTAACTAAATAAACAACTAAGTGACGAATGCTTCTTGGCAAGAAAGTTTTGTTGGTTATTTGACGGATGTTAAAGACTTAAAATCACAAAATTATGTCAGGTATTATTGGGTATAGAAAATTAGTTTGGGTTTAGTTCGGCCCATTTTTCATAAATAAGCAAACTTGCACATTCATTCTATTTGAAATAATCTTTAATATTATTAATACAACATTATTACACTATTTTGTAAAAAAAAATTTGTACAAAAGATTTATATTCTTAATAATATTTATATATTAGTGCTGAAAGGTAAAACTGATGAGAGATTAGAGGTAGTGCTTTTGGAGAGGATATTTTCTTGCTTAATAACAAGGAGGTTTTGATTTCACTAGAGTTTTTAATAGCAAGGAGGAAACAACAAAGGGTTTTTTAAGGCATCCTAATAGACTAATAGACTTAAACCTTATTTCTACATGAACTGATCGATTTGATTAGGTACTCACCGTCTATTTTCATTATTCAACTCTTTGATAACATAAAAAAACCCAAAAGCTCTGTCCTTATTCTCTGTCTATCCAAGGGATGGAAGGGCGGAGGTCCTTGGTATCCTCTTCAATCAAGAATTGAAGCCTCACAATCACTTGCTGGCCAGTATGCTTTTGTTACATACCTTTCTTCGATCATTATTCAATATTCTGGTGTCCTAGGCATAGGGGAACTACATCAATCCGTTCCAAAGATGGTTAAACTCTACTGCAGTTACGATCATACAAAAATATAGCTCAACGTTGGGATGATAAAAAATTCAACACCTCTCATTCATATTACTTTCGAATATTAAAAAATAAGAAATAAAATAAAAGGTCATCTTAGTAAAAATCCCGTTGTGAAATCTCTTCTCCCCCACTTTCCACCTTATAACGCACTATGTTTTTTTAATCCAAAATGTCTAAGGAAAGGAAAGATTTCTTTATTTTAGGGTACTCTCAAGAACAAATCCAATAAAGATGGGGTGTAGCCTATAACCCAAAAAATTAGAGCATGTGGGTATAAATCACGATGTTGGGATTTTGAATCCCCCTCGCCCACAACATTCTCAAAAGGGATGGACCCTTCCTTCTAGGGGTAGAAAAATTATGATCCAGATAGTAGAGCCAAAAGTATGAAACTTAGGTGTGGCTTTTTTTATTGAAATGAAGTAGCCTTATTTTTTTTTAATTTATCATTAAAATTTTCAAATAATTTAAATCAAAACATTTTTTTTTATGCCCTATAACTATTTCTTTGCCTAGCTTGGGTACAATTAGAGAGCAAGTATTAGCAACAAAACAAAAATGCAATCCTCATATGCAACAGTCAAAGTGAAAATTTTCATTATAATATTCTAAATTCTTTAATTCAAAATAAATTAAATCTTTACGATAAGATTTGAACATAACCCAACAGTTATCAACCAACCATTGTGCCATTAAGCTACTAAGAAACTGTGAGAAATTCTCACTTCGAGAGTTTAATTCCTATTCTCAACCCATGACCATCAATATGAAGTCGAAGTTTCTTTCATGACTCCTGGAACTTCTTTGTGGTGGCTCCTTTCCATGCCTCATTTTATAGGTGTAGGAGTAATCCAACAAACTTTAATCTACAACTTGATCTTAAAGACAGTTGGTGATGAATCTGGAAGTTGACAGGTGGCAAGAAGCTACAGTAAGAAACCGAATCTTGAAGTTGTTAGCTTGAGTAATAGAAAACTGGGAGGGAATTTAAGTTAATTAAATTCTGATAGTATTTGTTAACGTGTGAAGGAGGTTACAAAGACTTGGTGACAGTTTCTAGTTGTGTAGATATTTGGGAGAAGGTTGCTGTGAGAGGGAGTTTTTATTTTGGTGTGTTTTTCCTTTTCTTCTTCCTCTGTAATTTCTTTCAAAAGCTAGTTCAATAAAGCTGATTTCTTTTTTGATGTGATTGGAGTTCACTTGCTCATTTCTTTGTTTTTCCATTAGTTGTTTAATTGATAACTGGAGTGTTTTGCAGTTCAGTTTTTGGTTCGATAATTCTGTGTGTGAATTGTTACTTGGTTAATTGGTGATATTGGTATATCCTTCTTCTTTTCTTATGGTTGTTCTTCATCTGGGAATCATTCACAGGTGGTATTAGAGCTAAAGAAAGGAAAGATAGGAGACAAGAATTGTGTCTACCAAGCATACAATAGAGAAATTCACAAGGGAGAATGACTTTAACTTGTGGAAGATAAAGATGAAAGCCTTGTTGGTCCAAGAAGGTTTAGAATCTGTCATTGAACAAGAAGGAGTCCAAATTAAAGGAAAGGAGCTAACTGAGTTAGAAGTTAGTGAGATTCAGAAGAAAGCTTATAGTGCCCTGATCTTATCTTTATCAGATAAGGTTTTAAGAGAGATAACCAAGGAAACTACTGTAAAGGAGGTGTGGGACAAGTTAAATGATCAATATTCAAAGAAAACCACTGTCAGAAGGTTGTATTTGAAGAAAAGAATGTATGCATTCTACATGGAGGACGATGTATCTGTAGAGGAACATGTTGACAACTTCAACAAGTTCATGCTGGACTTAGAAACTGTGGAGATTAAAGTTGATGATAAAGATCAAGCTAAAATGTTGCTGACTTCACTTTCACCTTCATATGAATATTTTGTTGACACTCTTTTATATGGCAGGCCATCTCTCTCAATGAATGATGTAAAGAATGCCTTAAATTCAAAAAAGTTAAAACAAGAAGATAGGCCAAAAGAGTCAGAATGCAGAAGGGTTGTTGGCTTGTGGAAGACAAGAGAAGAAAGATTCAACTTAGAAGGGCAAAAGCATATCTACTTATAGAGGAAAGAAACTCAAATGTTTCTTCTGTCATAAAGAAGGGCATTTCAAAAAGGATTGCCCTAAAAGACAGAAAAAAAAAAGGCAAGAGAAAACAGGCTTATCAATTGAAAGTTCAACTATGGTGATCAAAGAAGATCTTCAAGACTCATTCCTCCTCATAGCTTCTGATAAATCCACTGAAGGTGAGTGGATATTGGACTTTGGTTGTACCTTTCACATGTGCTCAAATGAACTTATGTTTTCAACTCTTGATAAAAGGGAGAATGGAAGAGTGTTATTAAGGAATAATATAGCATGTAAGGTGCTGAGAGTTGGGACAGTAAGGTTTAGACTTCATAATGGCATAATAAAAGTCTTAGATAATGTAAGATATATGCCAGAATCGAAGAGAAACTTGATTTCATTAGGGATGTTAAATTTACATAGATGTGGAATAAAAGTAGATAATAAAATCATGAGGATAACAAAAGGCTCACTGATAGTGAAGAAAGGGACCAGAAAACATAATTTACATATCTTGAATAGTTACTTGATAAGTGGAGAAGTAGATCCTGTTATGAGTAAACATGAAGATATGATGATGCTTTGGCAAATGAGGTTAGGACATCTTGGGGAGAGGGGTTAGAAAAGCAAGGATTGTTGGGAACAAATCAACTTGAAAGGCTTAAATTCTGTGAACCATGCATGATAGAAAAATACCATATGATTAAATTTAAAAGATCAAATTACAGAGCTGTTGGTACAAGAATTATCCGTGGACCCTCCTCGTGGCCAACGTGAAATGATCCAGTTGGTGAGGTGTGAGGGCAAGGTGGCTATTTGTTACGACCCGTACCTCATCTCGAGGGTATAATTGTCATTTCATACATGTGCCATCATGCATCTGCATTCATTTCATGTGTCATGGGTGTTACGACCCGTACCCCACCCCGAGGGTATAATGGTCATTTTCTACATCTCTCGTACATGCATCAACATTCATTTTGTGTTTCATGGGGTTGTGGGATTGATCCCAGGCTCGTGTGGGGCCTATCGAGTGAAGAATTCAATTTCTGACGGGTTCGGTCGACCGAACAGGGAGGATTCGTTCGACCGAATCAGTCGGTCGACCGAAAGGTGAGATTCGTTCGACCGAATAATCTTCGACTGAAGATTCGTTCGATCGATCTTTCGCCCGAATTCCAGATGACTCTCTGTCGAAAATTCGTTCGACCGAATGGGTATTCGTTCGACCGAAGTTTCGCGGGTCTAGATTCGTTCGACCGAAAATTCGACAGAACCTCTGAGTACTGTTTATGCCCGAGGATTCGGTCGACCAAAATGCCATTCATTCGACCGAAGGGTTTGGTTCGGTCGACCGAATAGTCGATTCGTTCGATCGAATCGGCGCGAAATAACAATAATGCCCCTTTCCAGAAGCTTGCTTCTTTAGAAAACTTAAGGGCAAAATGGAAATTTCGCACATTTTCTATAAATAGGGGTCCTAGGTCAAAATTTTTGGGCATTTTCTTCCTTTCTCTCCTCCTCTCATTTTTCATGCTTTCTCTCTTGATCCACCTCCGATTCTTGCCGGATTTTCGATCTTTCTTCGCAGACGAGCGGGTTTTCATGCGTCTATCGCTTCTACGGCTTCGATTTGGCGTTGGAGGTGCGGCATTGTGTTTGGAAAGCTAGGGTTCGAAGTTGGAATTTGGGGGTTTCGACTTTTCGAGCCAAATTGGAAGAAACCGACCACGCCACGAGGTTCGTAGCCACTTTTCTAGCTTGTCTGTATATATATTTCATGATTTTACGTAGTTTTTATCGTATGGGTTCTCGGATACATTTTCGTAGATCTAGCCCTCGTAATTTAGTTTTTAAGCGAAATGAAGGTTAAAAAGGAGTCGTAGAAACCGTAGGATGCCAGATTTATGTTTTCAGAAAATATAGGTAACCGTGAACAGTAACTCCGATTACTGTTCCGACAGGCATGTGGGCTCCGTTGGTCAGAATCGCGAGAATGGATCGCTATGCGTCGGTTTAAGTGTAATGTGGGTCCGTTGTGACGTTAGTTGAGTAATTCGAGACTTAACGAGGTTTTTAGGCGAATTCGGAAAATAGTTCGACGTTTGGGGAAACGGGATTCGCATGCATTGCACGTAATTAGATTTCCTTTCGCATTTAGAATATGTATTGATTATGTTATCTGCGTATGTATAGGCGACGGTTCGACGAGGTCGAGGTACTCGCGTGGTTCGCCGAGGAACGAGGGGAATTAGGGAGTGTTTACCCTCCCTGAGTCGTGAGTGGATTTAATTGTTTTAAACTAATTTGTTTTTAAAACTTGTTTTAGCCTTAGGGCAATATAAAATGTTTATATGAAATTCACATGTGGCGGAGTTGGATTATGTTGTGTGGTGGCCGGGAGGGCCCCTTGTTTGTGCTAGAA
>JAVXUL010121222.1:0-16827 GCA_035590515.1 Trichilia minutiflora | reverse complement strand
GAGAGGAAGAGAAGAAGAGAAAGAAGAAGAAAATGAGGGAGAAATGACCTCAGCCCCCATATTTATAATAAGAGGGTGAAATTATCATTTTACCTTAAGAAATATAAAGGAGAAGCTTCTAGAAGAGGGCAAAACTGATATTTTGTGGTCGTTCGATCGAACGAATTAGAGTTTGTTCGAACGAACTACTTACTTCGATCGAACGAACTAAGGGTCATTCGAATGAATCCTTTGACACTTTAAAAAGTCAGGGGATTTTCATTTTGTTGTTTGAACGAATCCCAACTCATTCGAATGATTTGACCACTTCAATCAAATGAATTCTAATTCGTTCGAACGAAGGCTAGTTCGGTCCAACGATTCACCCGATCTGTTCAAACGAATCTTAAGTAGGAAAATTTTCAGGGAGCTCTCACATTATCAATCAAACGAATCATCCTATTCGATTCATCGAATCCACCAAAATAAAAAATCTCACTTGAATCCTCTCAAATTTGAAAAATATCATTGGGGTCCCACTCAAAATAAAATTATCTTTTAATTACATTAAGGTTCTTATGTTTACAACCTCAAAACTCTATCTTAATCAACTCTAATCCCCAAAATAAATACAAAATTGTGTTGACATGTCGACAGTATACGTGATGGATGTAAATGTATGCACAGTAAAAATATAAAATTACTGATATACCTTTGGGTTCTAGGCACGGCGCTCACAAATCTACCCCCCTTAAAAGAATTTTTTCCTCGAAATTCAACGTACCTTAGTACTGAAAGAAATAAGGATACTGATATTGCATCTGAAGCTCAGGTTCCCATGTCATCTCCTCAATAGTATCGCTTATCCACAAAACAGTTACCACAGAAATGACTTTACTTCTCAGTATTCATTCCTAACAATCGAGGGTAGCCATTGGTTGTACCTCACACTTCAAATCATCTCTCAAATCAAGAAGAGGTAATCCGATAATATGGGAGGGATCCATAATATACTTCTTCAATATAGACACATGAAAAACATCATGAATCCTCTGCATATCTGACGGTGGCTCCAATCAGTATGTTATGGGACCAATTTTCTCAATAATTTTGAAAGGTCCAATGAACCTCGGATGGAGCTTTACCCGATTTCGAAATCTAATCACCCCCTTCCAAGGCGATACCTTCAAAAATACCTGCTCGTCCACATTAAACTTTAAATCCCTTCGTCTGTTATCCGAGCATGACTTTTGTCTGTCTTGAACTACTTTCAATCTCTCTCAGATAATCTTTACTTTTTCAACGGTGGCTTCAATTAACTCTACACTATCTAATTTTCTTTCACCTACTTTATCCCAACATAGAGGGGTCCTACACCTTCTTCTATAAAGAGTTTCGTATAGTGTCATTTCTATACTGGACTGATAATTGCTGTTGTAGGCGAACTTAGCCAGTAGTAGATACCAATCCTAACTCTCTTGAAACTCTAGTACATACCCTCTCAGTATATCTTCTAGTATTTAGATGGTTCTTTCTGATTGTCCATCTGTCTGGAGGTAAAATGCTAAGCTGGAATTCAACCTTGTACCTATAGCTTTCTAAAGAGTAGGCCAGAATCGAGATATAAATCGAGGATCTCGATCTGACACAATTATCATGGGTACACCATACAACCTTACAATCTCCGTCAATTTTTCAACTGGATATTTAGTTCGATGGGCAAAAAATATACGAACTTAGTTAATCTATCCATAATCACCCATATAGCATCATGTCCAGCTGATGTACATGGTAGTCCTACCACAAAATCCATCGTAATGTGTTCCCATTTCCACTCTGATATGGGTAGGGGTTGAAGTGTTCCTACTGGCTTCTGATGCTCAATTTTAACCTGCTGGCATGTCATACACCTGGCAATGAACTCTGCAATATCCTTCTTCATTCCTGACTATCAATAATTCTCCCTGATGGTTTTATACATTTTCGTGCTCTCGGGATGCATTGTAAAAGCTGAACAGTGAGCTTTTTCCAAGATGGCATTCCTCAATTCATCATATGAATGTACATATACCCTACCTCTAAATGTTAGAATTCTATCCTAGAAATGTAGAATTCTCTAGCCTCATCGTTCATTATCCTCTGGTAGATTTTTTACTAACTCTGGATCCTGCATTTGCCTTTTTTTTACCTGTTCCCTCAATGTTGGTCTCACTCGTAGGTTCTTCAATTCTAGTAACAATAGAAGGTATGCTGACCAAACATTTTTTTTTATGACAAGGAAACTCAGCACTCAGCCATCACTGTAACGTCCAGCTGAACACACGGGACAATGCACCTACCCCGAGGGGCACATGATCGCAGATCACATGGTACTTAACCTTAGTCAAAAAGATGCTGGTGCAGGGACCACCCGCAGTGATACCAAGCACAGGATAAAATCTTGACTGCCTTAGGCTCTTACAAAAAATGCACTTCGTGGGAGTCAAACACGGGACCGCTCACCGTCCAGCGCACCCTCCTTACCACCAAGCCATACTCCTTGGGGGCATGCTAACCAAACATATACCACTGTTACTAAAGACTTCCTGCTTAAAAAGTCTGTCACCACATTAGCCTTTCCCAAATGATAGTCGATCATCAAATCATAATCCTTGATTAGTTTGAGTCATCTCCTCTGTCTCAGGTTTAGTTTTCTCTGTGTGAGCAAATACTTCAAACTTTAGTGGTCGGTAAAAATTTGACACCTCTCTCCATACAAATAATGTCTCTAAATCTTTACGGCAAAAATAACTGCAGCCAATTCTAAATCATGGGTTGGATAATTTTTCTAATGCTTCTTAAGTTGTCGAGAAGCATAGAAAATTACCTTCCTATTCTGCATTAAAACACAGCCCAATCCTTGCCTGGAGGCATCACTAAAAACTACATATCCCTCTCTAGGAATAGATAGTGTCAACACTGGAGCTGAGGTGAGGCGATTCTTTAATTTTTGAAAACTATGCTCATATTTCTCATGCCACTCGAACTTAACATCTTTTCTTGTTAAGCGTATCAATAGAATAGTTATCAGAGAAAAGTTTTCAATAAATTTCCTGTAGTAACCTGTCAATCCCAAAAAACTTATAATTTCAATGACATTCTTAGGTTGTTTCCACTGTACTATGGCTTCAACCTTACGGGGATCCACAAAGATTCCTTCTTCTGAGACTACATGTCCCAAGAATACCACTTCTTGAAGTCAAAACTCACATTTTAAAATTTAGCATACAACTTTCTTTCTCTCAGTGTTTGCAGTACAATCCGTAGATGCTGAGCATGCTTCTTCTTGGTCCTCGAGTAAACCAAAATGTCATCAATAAATACAATCACAAACTTATCAAGATAAGAATGGAATACTTTATTCATGAGGTCTATGAATGCAGTAGGGGCATTAGTTAACCAAAACGGTATTACAAGGAACTCAAAATGACCATAGCCCATTTGGAAGACTATCTTGGCTACATCGCTCTCCTTAATCCATAGTTGATAATACCCTGATCTTAAATCAATCTTCGAGAATACACTTGCTTTCTGTAACTGATTAAACAAATTATCGAACCTAGACAGTTGGTATTTATTCTGGATGGTGATCCGATTCAACTGTCGATAGTCTATACACAACCATAGAGTCCCATCCTTCTTTTTAACAAACAGTACTGGTAAACCCCAAGGTGATATGCTTGGCCAGATGAAACCCTTATCAATCAATTCCTGAAATTGCACCTTAAATTCCTTAAGTTCAATTGGTGCCATCCGATAAGGCGGTATCGAGATTGGCGTAGTACCGAAAACTAAGTCAATGTTGAAATCGAATTTCCATTGTGGTGGCATTCTTGGTAACTCTCTCATCACTGTAACTTGATCAATTGAGTACTCAGAGGTAGTCATATCTATAACATATGTCAAATACCCTTGGCACCCTTTTCTTATCAAACTCTGAGCTTCCATAGCATAAATTATGCTACTAGACAAAATATTCCGCTCACCTGTAAAAACTATCTCTGATCCCCCTGGTTTTTTAAATACAACTTGTTTGGCAAAGCAATCTATTATTCCTCGATGTCTTAACAACCAATCTATCCCCAGTATCACATCAATATCTTTCATTCTCAGGGGAATCAAATTTGCTGCCAGCTCTACCCCATTCACCATCACAGCACAGTCTCTAAATACAGTTTTCCTCAATAACTTTTGGCCTAGAGGGGTATAAACTACTATCTCTTGATCTAGGGGTGACAATGCAATGCTAGCATAAGGTACTAGAGTAGTATTGATGAAAGATCTGTTAGAACCTGAATCTATCAACACATAAGCAGGTTGATTGAAAATTTTAACCATACCAGTCACCACATCTGGGTTAGTCTGAGCCTGCTCCTGGTCCAAAGCGAACACTCGAGTCTGAACTCTATCTCAAGTTCTCTGAGCACCACAGGATGTTGTAGATGAACTGCCCACTCCTGATCTTCTACCAGTAGAAGCCGCTACCTGCTCGACTGGTAGCTGTCGGTGATGTGAGTAATACCGCCTTGTCTGTCGACCCATCTCCATCCCGCCTAACTTAGGGTAATACCTCTTTATTTGTCCTGTTTCCCCATAATGGTAGCATACTGACAACTGAGGGCATATTCCCATATGATATTACCTGCAATAAGTACACCGGTCTACTCTCTGATCTTGCCTTGAGCCTTGAGTTTGTCTCTAAGTTGATGACCTGAATCTTGAGGGTCCTTGGCTTTGAGGAGAATGTTAAGAAATGCTTGCAGAACTAGTAGTAGAGGCACCATTAGATGAAACACTGCTACGGCTCTTCTTGGATGGAGAACCGACCTGTATACTCAAATCTCTCATTTTCTAAAACTAACTCCTCGACCTTCTTTCTCCTGCTAACTTCTCTGCTCAAAGGGCCATCTGAATCATCTCTTTATACTCCTGATTTCCTGACAGTGACATCTTTTCACGTATTTCAAAATTCAAACCCTCTTCAAACTTGGCACACAAGCTTTCTTCACTAGCAAACTCCGGTACGAACTCAACCAACTCTCTCAACTGGGTCTCATATTCTGTCACTGTCTTACCCATCTGTTTCAATTGAAGAAATTCCTGCTTTTTCTGATTACACTGAAAGGGATTATAATATTGATCTCGAAATTCCTGCACAAAATCATCCCAAGTCAATTATGCTGAAGCCTATGCTTGTACATTCTTCCACCAAGTAGCTGCACTGCCTTCTAATAATCGGACTGCCACTTTTAACTTGTACCTATTTTCGAGCTCCATATCATTCAATCAGCTCTCAATTTTTTAAACCATCTGTTGGCTACAGTCGTATCTGTAGTACCTTCAATGGCACACTTCCTAACTGGCAAACCTCTTTAATCAGCTTAAACAATTTCAGAGTTGACCCAGATGCTTCAGCAACTTAAGCATTCCAATAAGTCATAAAGGCAGCCCATTACTCGAGGGTCATAACTGGAGGCATTCCCATGCCCGATTATTGATATTAAGGCGGAGGAGGTTATACTATTCCTCGGGTTCAGGTTGAGGTATATATGATGTAGCCTCTTCTTCGGCATCAGGTACAACTTCTCTTCACGATCAACCACGACCTCATCTAGGTCTCGAAGATATTTTCACTAAAAAAAAACACGAAATTCAATCACACATAGTTATCTTGGTAGTGATACTTTCTATGACTCGACTCATTTAGTCCACTGAAAATTTTTTAAAAACTATAAAATCATGTATAAAACTTCAAAATGTAGTATGAAAAACAAGTCCGGGTGTTCCTAAAATCATTTTAAAACCATAAGCTCTGATACTAATAAAATTATCACGCCCCCAAGGTATATTCAATCACCGAGAATATGCCCTGAGAGCTTGTAAGGCCTTTACAAAATCTTGTTTCAAAAACCAATAAACAAAATACTTCCAAATAAAACTATCCAAACACCCAAACTCTGAAATGTTTCTATTCAAACCATAAGCACTTCAAAATATACAAATCATTTCATCTATCATTCATTAAAGCATCTAAGATAAATAATTCATTTAAACAGAAACAGAAATCGGTACAAACGGGTTTATAAATATGTTTACAACACTCAAAAGTTAAATCATCCTAACAATGAAAGTTAACAGTTATAAAACAATTTCAGTGGACTATGAACCATGCAATGTGAGTCGATCTATCATATACCTGATACTTTCAGCACCAAGAGTGACCACCACCAAACCAATACGCGTATCCTTTTGAATACCCTGAAACTGGAGAGTGAGGACTGAACCAAGAAATTAACTAAATAAATAACACTCGATCTGAAATAGAAAAGCATAGATTAAACACATCATAAAATAACTTGATTTAAAAATATTTCTTTCAGCTTGAAAACCTCAGAACATATATCAAAAATCATTGGACTGGCTCCCTTTCCCGGCGATCACCCTGGCTCTGGGCACCCCGAGATCGTCAGTGGGTTTTATATACAGTAAAAATATGCTATTTATAAAAATTTGTTTTGGGAATGTAGAGAATAAAATAATATATGATTTAGCTATATAAAAATAAGCCCACCACTGACGTTAGCCTCGGATTAGTCACGTGATAATATCCGTGACTAATCCGACAAGACTCACAGGTGGTTGAGTCACATCACCTTATCACAATAACACAATCAAACACCACCCCACCTGTGAAACCTCCACTCACCTAGGCGACCTCTCAATTAGACCAACCTTAGGCTACCACATATACCACTCACCTAAGTGTCCACATTCAAGTAGACTTTCCCAGGCTATCACCCTGTAGCTACAGTAATTATCCCGGCCTTCATGTCCGTTATCACTAACATGTATATTAATATCTATATGTTTCTCACATATCACAATATACGAATAATTGTCAATAAGATATAATCATCTCATAAATTGGCCACCGGCCATTATTTACATAAAATATATGCATGATGCATCAAGTTTATCAAATCCAACATGTAAATTAAATCTCATTTCCAAAACCATATGAAATCATAAATACACATCTTTGCATAAACAGGAGTAGTAAACATAATTGTTCATAACACAAATAGATATTGTTTTAAGTATAAAGAAAACAAGAGTTTATTAGAATAATGAAAACAGAAAGAGTTCATTCACAACTTAGGGAGGGTATACACTCCCTAGTTCCTCTCGTTTCTCGACACCTCTCGCGGGTTCCTCGCTCGCATATCGTTGCCTAAACACATATATCAAAACATATCAATACATATTTCTAAACCTCGAATGAAACTCATATGCGTGTAATGAATGTTAACCCGGGTTTTTAAAATCGATTAATACGTGAAATTGGATTAATCGTCGTTATTCGATCGATTATCCAAATTCTCATTACTACGAACTCACATTATAGCCCAACAAGCGTATTTTGACTCGATTTTATGATTTTGAGAAGTGGATCCCACACCCTTATCAAAATAGTAATCCGATTACTGTTTATACCTATCCAAATTTTCTGAAATCTCGTTTTTAGCATCCTAACGGCTTACCCAATCTCACTACAATCGAATGTATAAAAACCAAAATATATGCTATAAAACTAATAAAATCCCCTCAAATGAACAGTAAAACCTATATATGTGAAAATCAATAAAATAGAAAATGTAGGATATAGACAGACTAGAAATGATGTCCTTTACCTCATGGTAGCATTGGTTTACTTCAATTTTGCCTCAAACCTGGAAAACCCCAAATTAGAAGTCAAAGCCCTAGCTCCCCTTTTTGATTTATGCACTCCCATCGCCAAATCAAAGCCTGTAGAGTGTGTAATGCGTATAATGTGAAGAGAAATTAAGAAGAAATTAAAGAAATCATGAAAATGGGGTGTTGGGTTTCAATGGACATAGGAGAGAACGGAGGAGAGGAAGAGAAGAAGAGAAAAAGAAGAAAATGAGGGAGAAATGACCTCAGCTCCCATATTTATAATAAGGGGTAGAATTAGCATTTTACCCTTAAGAAATATAAAAGAGAATCTTCTAAAAGAGGACAAAACTGGCATTTTGCAGTTGTTCGATCGAACAAATGCGAGTTCGTTCGAATGAACTACTTACTTTGGTCGAATGAACCAAGGGTCGTTCAAACGAATCCTTGGACACTTCAGAAAGTCAGAGGACTTTCATTTTGTCATTTGAACGAATCCCAACACGTTTGAATGATTTAACCACTTAGGTCAAACGAATTCCAATTCATTCGAACGAAGGCTAATTCAATCAAATGAATCATTCTATCCGTTCAAACGAATCTTAAGCAGAAAATTTTCCAGGAAGTTCTCAAATTGTCGGTCAAACGAATCACCCTATGCGATCGATCGAACCCGACAAAATAAAAAATCTTACTTGAATCTTCCCAAATTTGAAAAATATCATTGGGACCCCACTCAAAATAATTTAGAGTCTCACTCAAAATAAAACTATCTTTTAATTACATTGAAATCCCTATATTTACAACCTCAAAACTCTATCTTAACCAACTCTAATCCCCAAAATAAATACAAAATTGTGCTAACATGTCAACAGTGTACGTGATGGATGTAAATGTATGCACAGTAAAAATATAAAATTACTATTATGCCCTTAGATTCTAGGCACGGGGCTCACACTAAGAGTCTAAGAATTTTTATATCATTGCTATTTTATTAGAGGTGCTGAGACCTACAACGTTAATTGTTGACCTAGCTTTTGCATGAGAATCCAAGGTATTTGAGAGCCTCGGGGGATTGGGGGATTTCATTGTCACTTATGTCATCAAAAGATCTCAGTTATGAACTATAAATGAGCTCAGATATAAATGATCTTTGAGACTATTTTGCAACGATTACTCTGATCCACTTGAAAAGTTCAAATGATATATTTAAATGTATAGATAAATAAGGATTATCAATGTGACAGTTATATCCCATGAAATGAGTACATGATCCCTCAATATGTGGAGCGAAGTAATGGATATACGACGTGTGTACAATAGTCATAGACTCAAATAATAAAAGACTAGATGGCCCTTCACTGTACATATTTACCTAGAATATTCCAATCACAAGTTATAGGAAAGGTCGATGATGCCATTAAATTTTTTGAAGAACCTGAGAGTAGCCATTGCAAACTTGATATTATGCCGTACAATTCTATGATAAATTGCCTTGGTAAGAATGGTAATCTTGATGAAGTTCACGAGATTTAAAGAGATGCTGGAGATAGGGTTGAATCCTGATGTTGTTACATATAGCACGTTGGCCAGATGCTTGCTGAAGGCTGCTACCCTAACATTGTGACATATAAAATCTCAGTTGACTGTCTTGAAAGAAGTGGAAGGACTGCTGAAGCAATAGATGTTTATAGGATGGGTATGAATGATTTAGAAAACAATTAAGAAAAGGACTCGAACAGGTGATATAAGATGTATGTTTGTATGCTTGTAACTCATTAGCTATTTATTTAGGATGTAAAAGTAGTTAACTCGTTATTTTTTAAATAATAATTCATAAATAATTTTTTAAATATTTAAGATTTCCAATTTAAAAAACTCTAAAATTTGAATATAATTCTAATTATGTGAAAATGGATTCTATATCCCGAATAGGGCTTATATATATATATACAAACACTTAAAATTGTTCAAATTAAATACAAAAAAAAAATGTTTAAAAAGGGTAAAAAAGTAATTCGAATAATGTATTTATCAGATCTGGAGCCGAACATCTCCAAGTCCAGCGTCAGACACGTTCCAGCCCAGAATTCCTATTTTCCCAATATGCAACTCACCGGACTTCTACAAGTCCAACGTCAGTTGTGCTTGTCCTCCACAACTATGGTTTATAGCTTCTCGTATGCAACCGATGCCAGACTTCTCCAAGTCAAACGCCAGTTGTGCTCTGTTCAAAACCACATGCTCTGCATCATTCTATCCCATTCGCAAAGAACTCAACCTCCAATTGTTTGCTAATTGTAAATATACTCACTCCACCGAATCACGAAAACAAGCTTCATTGATCAAATTTGTTTGTTAGTGATTCTCTTTCTATATATATTCCAATAAATTTTTTTCAGTTTACTAAGGTTATTTAAAAGAAAAAAGAAATGAAGCTCTTATATATACAAATTATAGTGTTATCTTAGTATCATGTTTTATATTTTTATAAAAGCAAAAAATAAAAAATATATTATATAAAATATATGATAACAATAATTTTCTATATTAATCTATATTTTGTATTTCTAATATTAATATTTCTTAAATATAAAATATTTTTATTAGTGAGAACATAAAGCATCAGCTAGTTCGATAATATTAAGATCCAAAGATACCAAGATGGCCAAAATTATCCGATCACAAAACCTGATCTGACATTCATTATATATGAAATATTTAAAACATATTTTTTTATTTTTCTGATTAATCTACCTAGCTATTGTAATAGATTTGAGATGTTAATTTATGTTGACAATTAAAGAAGAACAAATCAACTTTCGAAGACCATTATCATGTTTCCAAGTTTAGTACACGGGGTTTGTGCTTATCATATTTCGGGTAACTCGTAGTTAAAATTAAAATTTAAGACTAGCAATAACAGCAATAAGAAAAAGGTTACCAAAGATGACATGTTTATGGCTTCATTTTTTTCTTCCCGCCAAGGTATACCGCATTGGAGAATGCAAGGAACACATGTCCAACCTACGGGCGTTACATTCTGAAATCATTAAATACTTAGAGAATGATGTTGGTGTTCACTAGATACAACATAGTGACTATCAACATTGCCGAAAATTTGAATGCGGTCCTCAGAAATGTAAGAAAACTTGTAATTATCACACTTATCTAGTTCAATTGAAGTATGTTGCAAAGGTGGTTTTATAAAAATAAAACGTGACTTGTGCGTTGACAATAGAGTTAACACCATGGGCACACGTCAAAGTTACCGAAGCCATTGGGCTCTCCAGGTCAATGGTTATTCTACCTATGAATGGTTGAACTTCTAAAGTTAAGGAAGGATACAAGGATGACATTGTTGATTTAAGTGCCAAGATGTGCAACTGCAAAGAGTTTCAACCTTGATCAAATTCCTTGCATTCATGCTGTTGCAGCCGCTCGACGCATCAAATCCAATTTGTAGCCATTGATATATGCCTACTATACTACCAAATCACTTAAATATTGCCACATACGGAAAGCCCATTCATTTGGTTGGCCGTGAATTCGATTAGGTAATTCCCGATAACATACGTGTAATCAAGATTAGCCTGTTAATTAAACATTCACCATTCAAACGATGTCGATTTATTGAGGAACTATAACAAAAAAGTTGTTCACGTTGTCAGCAACTTGGTTACAATCAACAAAGATGCAAAATTCAATGGTGCAAGCCCAATGGTAGCACATTGGGTGTGAGTAGTTATTCTATTTGCCCTGCTTAACTCAATAAATTGCAAGTAAAAAGTTTAAAAAAAAAAAGAAGAAAAAAAAAGAAAAACACTCTATTCTACCTCCGGATTAAAAATCCTTTGTAACTTTCAAATGACACGTTACATGCGAATTGAGATTATACTATTGAATTCTTGACGAAATATAGAAGAAGACCATATGGCTCAAAAGTCACGAATCATCCCCGATCCTCCTCCATGATGACAATGTCATAAATTGTCGTGCGGGAACTGAACTAGATTGTTGATTTTATTCCCCCAATAAAAAATTCATTATAACTTTTGAACCACGTCATACGGAAATTGGGATTAAACCGTTAAATTTTTAACAAAAATCAATTAAGGCAATGCCGTCGAGCTCGACAAATCATCCAACAAGGGCCTCGAAATTAAGAACATCGAAAATTGTTGCACAAACACTAGGAAAAATGTTCCATTTAATCTCCGGATAAAAAATAATTATCCAAATCTGACAACTGAAAAAATAATTTAACGCAACTTTCAAACGATATATTGCATAAAAGCTAGGTTTATATCATTAGATTTGTGACAAAAAATTGAAGAATACATCACGATCTATACCGATGATGGTACTTATCGCCAAGTGATGCCAATGGCGTTAGCGCCAGCATCCATCACCTGGCGCTGGGCACTGAGGCCAGGCCATGTTGGCAAGTCTATGGCAAGAAATTCTTACAAGTATTTTATCAAACACCTTCGATGCACATTATTAAATACCATATGACTTAACTTATTTGATTTTATTTATCTATATAATTACAAGCATATTTCATAAATTGATCAACAAAGCAAAACATCAATTAAGACAAAATAATTTCACAATGATTTCAAGTCAAAACACATGACAATTACACAATCTAAAATTAGCATGATATATTATAGTTTGTCGAACTTATCCCCTTGATCTGTAACACATGCATACGTTGTTAATAACTCTTTCTCCATATGGATTATTACATGTTTCTTGAAGTTAGTCCATTGGCGTTTGTTTAATTTATCCGTTTTCTTCTTGTTCTTATAAATAATTGATCTGTACAGAGGCTTAAGATATATGTATATAGGACTATAAAAATTATCAATTCCGAACTCAATTACACAACAATGGACATTATGAAAATAATTTAAAAGCTTAACATAAAAGTTTTTTAGAAAGATAGTTTAGAATTGAAATGTCACATTTTGATTTTGTAAGACCCATTGTGAACTGTTTGTTGGTGACCCACCAGGGCGGTGGCCAGTAACTAAAAAGAAAAAGAAAAGAAAACTATTTTATTTAATTCAAAAGGACAAAAAATTACATTTCTGTATTTACAGAAATGTAACTGAATAATTATCAAATTCACAAAAAGCAATGTAGCATTCAGTGAAAATTCTCATTTGATTTTATGGTGGTAGGTAGTAAGATTCTGTGCTCACTAAGCTTTTAGCTAAGTAAATTTATATTTATGATTAGTAATTAATAAATAAAAATATAATAAAAAATAAATATTGATCCCAGATAAATAGAAATTCATACCCAGTAAAAGATTTTTAAAAACTTAAGCCAAGTTCTGCCCATTACATAAAAATCTATTCAAAGATATCTCCTCTAATTTCAATTCAAACATGGAACTATTCTATGTAATACATTGGATTCGGGAGCTTGAAAGTTCGTTTTCCAGGATAATCCCCAAGAAGATCACTCCATTGATCACCAATGTTTCCAACAATTCTATATCCACTGTTTACAAGCTCTTTCCTTTGATTTGACTTATATTCAACTTGTGTCTGGTCCCTGTTGCTCCAGCTCTTAATTCATAGATTACATAAATTGATAATTGATGCAACCCATTAGGGAATTTAATTATTAGTTGTTTAAAACACACTTGCTTTGCTTTGTTAATTATTCACCTGAGGATAAGTTTCTCCCAAGTGTGGTATCCAGCGTTTCTTAGATTTCTTTCTGTGGAAAATCTCAGAAATTCAAGTCTTCCGGACAGGAAAACAGCCTTAATCCCAAGATTCAATAACCTTCGGTATAGGTGAAGATTCTGTGGCAATCCCGGAGCTATGCCTAGAAGTGACCACTGGGTAGCCACGATCCCATTAATTGGGACAGCCCTGAAAATTTTTCATAATTATTAGAATTTTATTGTTGTATCTCGAAAACACAGAAGAAACACCACAATTCTAAATGAAACATTAATTAATTAACAATTAGTTTGATATATAACTACGTACCCGAATGCAAACTGAGCATCTAAGAATAAATTAGAAAGCGAGGTCTCATCTACATCAAATACCCATATGTCCTTACCATCTCCGGCTAGTTCCAGGCTTTGAGCATACAGAAAAGCTTGATCGGTAATGACCCGCAAGTCTTCCCTATACTGTTGGCCTAGCACGTAACTCGCCACGTATATTTCACAGATTTTGGGAACAGTTTTCCAATCTCTAATATTATTTGTTTCTACTCCAAGTCGCCAACTCAAGCATGAGCAATTGGAATAAGCCTCTACACAGGCGAGCGGCTGTCCAGGGAGATTGGGAATGTTTTGGCCTGCTAAAACCAGATTGGATATTGCTAAAATTGTTGTAAAGAAGACCGAGAACACACTCATGCTGTATTATTTTTGATAGAAAAATAGAATACAGCTTGTTTTAAAGGCTTTCGAATGACCCATTTGCTTATTTTTATATCTTAGTTTTGTCTCCAACTTTTCTGTGATTTTCTCTGTGCTTTGTAAACAATATCAAGTTATTAAACAAAGGCTCAGTTTTAAAATGAATTCAAAGTTCCAAATTTATCAATATAAGAATAAACATAAAAATGATATTATTGATTACTTTCTTATGTAATTTTATGCCAAGTCATACTAAGTCTGCATTTTAATTTAACTTTAATTCTGAATCGTATTATCAGACGGAAAAAAGAAAAAAACCTTGCCCTTGTGATTCACATTGAACAGATAAGGAGCATATTTCTCTTTACTAATAATATTTAATGGTTTCATATGGATGTTACGTTTGCCGAATGTTTCTCATCTTTGAAAGCAACAATTGAATATGAATGTTGGTGGCTATAAAAAATATATAAAATAAAAAACCGTTAATTTTCCACAAAATATATAGAGATGACAGCAATAGATACATATTTGATAAAATATATTTCCTGAAAATGTTAGGGACTAATTAAAATGAATTCTCCCATTCATTTTACAAATGGAAGTATGAATTAGAACGGGCCATGTATGTGCTACAGCTCGACAGGATAAGTTCGACCAGCCAATTAGGTCAATTTACAAAATAAAAATTTTATATAAGAGAAAGACATACATAGAGCTGTCATCTCTTTATTTTGTGGGACTAAATCATAGAAGTGACAGCCGTCAATTATTTCATTTTACGTGTAAATTTTAATTGAATTCTAGAACCAAAATATTGCAAATACCTGTAGTGCCCCAATGACTATGAATAAATTTTTATGTAATAGCCAGTGGCTTAGTTTCTGATAGTTACTGTTGTATTGCAACCTCATATTGTTGTAAGTGAAATTGTGAAAATAACAGTGAAGTATAAACAGCTGAATAAATAACAATTTAAGTATTTATTAAATACGTTTTTATTCAAGTAAATAAATATGTTGGTTTAATAAATTTCTTTAGATCGCCAAAGTTTATTAAAATAAAATACAATAAAATAATTTTGCTCACAATTTTCATGTTTGCCTTCTGATAATATTGCTAGGGCTAAAGATAGTCGAGCAGGATCTAAAGCTTGCATAAATTTAGGATCATGTCAACATGAAGTTAATGCATGAAACCATTCAAATTATTAATAATAATAATATTTATGTGAACATATGCTATAAATAACAAGACCATGTGGATTATTTATTATTAGTAAGACATTTATTAAGAGATCCTCAACGACGATTTTGCTCATCTTGGGACGCTAATCAAAATGCGTGTTTTAAATTAAGCAAGTACGATTGCATTATCCTTTAATTTTATATACCTACCGAATGAAGACTAGTGGTTGATGCCTATAATTTTGTCTCGTTTTAACAGTTGTTGATTTTGACGGAGTTTACCTCAGGTCGATAAATCCTCTGTGATAATCGTTTCTAACTGCTTGAAATCACATAAAAGAAAAGAAAAAAAAATAGTAGTAATATCGACATTATGACGTTAAAACTCTTATATGTAAGTTAGATTGGGAATTCAAAAAAAAAAAGAAAAACAAAAACAAAGCTTTAATCAGAAAAAATAAGTGTATAAATACTGAAGCGAGATAAATGTACCGTTTGTCATTATGTCTAACCCCCTTCGTGATAAACGGCTACTAATATTTATAATGGTTAATGAAGCATCCCTTTATACCTTTGCATATGTTATTATTGGAGAACAAGCAACTGGCGTTTGTCAAAGAGATTTCGTATTAGTGTTGAATAATAGGTCACTACTCTATAATTGCCTATAAATCAAATTGATAAAATGATTTCGTATTATTGTAAGTTGTGCAGTACTAAACTTTAAATGTAATGAAACTGTTTTATAGTAATCTCAAGATGTGTGTGTAATCTCTTTTTTCTATACCCGTTTTTAGGTTAGATTCTAAATGGGGTTGGGACCATTATTCCTAACTCAGGACTTAGTATTCGTCACGATGAGAATGACTTTTATTAGTATCGAGAATTTTGAATCACCCCACGGTGCAAAAGTCAACTGCACCATGCTAAGAGTATGATGCGAGGTTTTAATATCCCGTATTTTATGTGTATTGTTGTAGTATAAGTTGATAATCTAGTGTGAATGACAGTACACTGCCGAGCACTCTGTAGTTTTCTTGGTGATATTATAGGTTATCGAACTCCGATTTAGATGAATTTTTTTTTCATAGAAAGCTAACACAATAAGACACAACTTTTATGTTTACCATTTTTCCCGGTTCAATCATTTTGTGGTCCAAACAATTGAATGCCGCAGCTCCTCTGATTGACAGTGTGTCTTTGTGCACTGTTTGGTTTTTCAGTCATAACTTTCTCTATAAAACTCCAAATGCAATGATTCTTGAACCATTAGAAAGATAAGACATTTATCTACAACTTCTATGTTTATCATAAGTCATGAATAGTCCAAATTGTGGGTGAAAAATAAAGAAATGTATAAGACTCATGCTAAGCCAGTAGTGTTTGGGCTTCCCAGCCCACAATTGAGTGGCCCACTCCATAAGTGGGTGCTCCAATACTCAATTTCGGGTCAGGAACGTGAATAAGTCCCTTACCCTTCATCTTCTTCATTTCAATCAGAATGTTAACCCTCTTCAAACCCTAGGAATTTCT
>JAVXUL010121212.1:0-16828 GCA_035590515.1 Trichilia minutiflora | reverse complement strand
GAATTGTCTCGAACATAACCAATTTGACTCTTTGAAAAAACACTCCATGTATATACGACACTTGGACTCACCGGACTATACTATAACAAGACTACCTATACTTGGTTACATAATCTAATTGAGATCAATGTCCTATTAGGGGTTATCTGATCCCATCGACTCTTCAAAATATTTTTTGATACATGTATACAAGTATAGGCCTCATGACATTTGTATTCCGTGATTCCTGTAACAAACTTTCAGAGAAATCAATAATGGAGTGACATGTATATACGGTTACGCTTGCAAATGATTTGATAAGGACAGATTTCGAAAAAAGGGGGGAGGAATATTATGATTTCTGGGACAAAAAAAAGGACACAGGGGAGAGACACAGGTATATACGCACATTCTCATTCTCTTTCTCTCTATTATTTTCTCTCTCAAAATTTTCTTTTAACTCTCACACACAAGTAAAAACCTTACTAACTTAAGCATTGGAGAGTTTTCGTCGGGACACCGGCTTTATCCCTGAGATTCTGTATTTTACAGAGTATGTTTGTTAGACAAACCACCATTATAGAAGAAGCAAAAGTTGGTGCTTGAGGTTGAAGATGATCATAACTTCTTGCATCAACATTTGGTGCCGTCTATGGGAATCGAACAAAAAGCTAGTAAATCACCTATTTCTTTGGAAGATGACAACAACAAGAGCTTATCCAAGGTGAAGGCATACCTCAGAACGGAGAAACCCAGAAGGGGATTCTATCGATGTAACGACAGTAGCAGACGAAGCACATAACATGCTACAGGAAATTTCAGAGTATGTAAGCTCCAAATCTAACTCGAAAAATATCCCTGCTCACGAGCCATACTATGCAAGAGAAATCGATAAAGTAACTCGTTTGCTGTAACAGTTTAAAGACAATGAATAATGATATACGAAAAAAGACTAGCAGATCTAAATGTTGGTCAAAAAGATGACGGAAATGAGGAAGATGCTCCAGATGGCTCCAAAGATACCAGACGAAGTAGTAGAGAGCAGCACCCCACGACCAGGAAAAATGCCGAAGAACGATGACGAAATCAGAAGAAAAGCCCCAAAGAAAAGATACACAGCAGCAGAGAAGGGGAAAGGCAAGGATACTAAGGGACCTTTTTCAAAGAGGATGGAAGGTAAGAATGAGAACGTGCCTTTCAAGATCCATGAAAGGCACTGTCATGAATCTACGTGTGTATCTCAGAGTCCAAAATTTGTTCAAAAAAAGTCTTTGGAACCCAATTTATCCCTTGGTGACATGAGGGTGATCCTAGAGCAAAGGCAAAAAAGGGAATGTATAGCTCTTAGGCATCGGTATTCAAGCCAGAAGGAGGACTGGGGAACCGTTACCAAGGAAAAGGATGTTGAAACTTTGGTAAGGAAGCTTGTAGAAGAAATAAATAGAGAAAAGGCATAGCCCCGAGCTGAGCTTGCCAAATCTGTTCAACAAACGGGGCCATACTCTAAGTCTCCATTTGCTCCTAGACTTATGAGTCTAACTTTGCCCTGTAAGTTCAAGATGTCCCCAATCATCCCATTTTTCAAAAAAAACAGATCCTTCTTTACATATGGACTTCTTCCAAAAAATGATGCTCATCCAAGGTTTGGGTGAAGATTAGATATGTCAATTGTTTCCACTAACATTAAAGGGACAGGTAAGAAAATGGTTTGTTAATCTTGCTCCAGAAAGCATTCAAGATTTTGCATAGCTATATGACATTTTTACCAAAGAATTTAGGGGAGCAGTTTTCTGCACCAAAACTCTGAGCTCTTTATTGTTACTTACATAAGGAAATGGAGAAAGTCTCAGGAACTTCGCAAAGAGGTACCATGAAGAGGTGCTAGAACTGGGGGCATTTCATCACCTCTTAGAATTGGAAAATTTGAAATAAGGGTTGAAGATAGATCGGGCTTGGTACGCTGTGTGTTGGACCTATGTAACTACATATTATGCTGCTCGGAAAGAATAACTTGATAAAATAGAGGTGAAAAATCAAGTGATGCTAAAGATGAAGGAGGAGAGGTTGTAAGAGGTCCTCCGAGAGAGAACAACCGCTTTAATAAGCCTGAGAATAAGAAGTGGAAGGCCAAGAAAAGAAAATACTCTGAGATGAATCGTGAAAGAGGTTACGCCCTTGATCACTTTAGAGTTGAAAGACGAAAGGATGACCAATATTTCAGAGAAAGGAGATCACCTCAAAGGAATAATCCAAGGCGAGTGGCTCAGGTGTAGGGGAAGAAAATTTTTACCTCTTTGAACGCATCTCTTTCACAAATATTAGAAGAGATAAAAAGGTGGGGGATGCTCCTGTTAGATCCTTGCTCAATCAGGTCGAAACCAATCGAAGATGCAAAGAACAAGTTCTGTGAATTCCACCAGGACGACGGGCATCTTACAGATGACTGTTACGATCTACAAAGTCAAGTCGAAGTCTTAATCAAGAATAACTATCTGACTGAGTTCGTAACAGATATTAACGATAAGCCACAAGACCAGAAGCGAGGTCAAAGAAGAGACGATCTGATCATGATCACAGGGGGCCCTACTTTGGCAGTAACTTTCAACAGGTCTCGAAAAAATAATTCTCGATTTTCATTATCGAGCTCAGTTATTGCTTCTCACGTAATGAATGTGCACACAGAGAAGAGGCCAAAGGTGGTCTCGATTCCTATACTTTTCACTAATGAGGATGAATGTGGAGTCCATTATTCGTATGACGATGCCCTGGTGGTTACTTAATAGTGGGAACTTCTCAGGTCGGCAGGATTTTAATTAACACAGGTAGTTCGACTGACATCATCTTTAATGAGACTTTAGATTACTTAAGAATTGAAGATCTGAGATTGAGGCCTATCGAGACTGCTCTACATGGGTTCAAAGAATCTTGTGTGTATCCCTTGAGAATAGTACAGCTACCAGCAATGATAGGTGAGAAGCTATATCAGAAGACTATAATGGTGGAGTTACAAGTTGTGGATCTCAAGATGCCATATTCTATGATCTTGAGGAGACCCTTTCATAGGTCTATTAAAATAGTAAAGAGTGTTCACTATTTAAAGCTCAAATTCAAAGCAGGAGATGGAGTCGAAATTATGAGGGGAAGTCAGAAAGAAGGAGGCTCGATCCTGTTTTGTCACAGTTTCAAGGAGCTCTTACTACATACATAAATGCCCTCTGGAGGAAACAACTGTAAAACAGGGAGAAGATGATCAACAAGAAAGGGTGTTTCAGAACTTAGATGGGAAAGTCAGTCAGTAACATAAGTTGCCATCTATCGAGCCATTAGAGGAGATGACATCTGTAGCATTAGATGGTAAACAACCTAAAAGAGTCGTAAAAATTAGGTCTAACCTGGCCTCTAAGCTAAAGATGTCTATAATCGAAGTGTTGAGGTGGAATGCTGATGTGTTTGCCTGATCCCATGAGGATATGTTAGGAATTGACTCTCGAGTCATCTCCCATCGTTTAACAGTGGACCCAAGATCCAAATTGATAGCTTAGAAGAGGGGAGCATTTAATGCTGAACGAAGAGATGCCATAAAGACAGAAATAGAGAAACTTCTAAAGGTCGGTTTTATCCGAGAAGTCTATTACCCTGAGTGGGTTGCCAATGTGGTAATGGTGAAAAAAACCAATGAGAAATGGAGAATGTGTGTGAACTTCACTGACCTGAATACGGCTTATCCTAAAGACATTTTTCCTCTACCAAAAATCGATTAATTAGTAGATTCCACGACAGGACGCAAGCTTCTAAGCTTTATGGATGCTTTTTTAAGGTACAATCAAATCAAGATGCATGAGTCTGATGAGGACAAGACTGTTTTTGTTATCGATTAGGGCTTGTACTATTATAAAGTCATGCTATTCGGTTTGAAGAATGTTGGTGCAATATTTCAGAGATTGGTTAACAGTGTCTTTAAACCCTTGATCAGATCAACTATAGAGATGTATATTGATGATATAATTACTAAGTTTGTGAAGGTCTCCGACCATGCTAAACATCTGAAAGAGACCTTCTATTACTTGAGAAAGTATAACATGAAGTTGAATCCCGAGAAGTGCTTATTTAGGGTCGGCACTGGAAAATTCCTCAACTACATTTCTAGTGAACACAGAATTGAAGTCAACCCTCAGAAAGTCAGGGCCATCATGGATTTAAAACCTCTAAAAACGATGAAAGAGTTACAAAGCTTAATGGGGAGATTAGCTGCATTGAGTAGATTTGTTTTCAAGGCCACAGACAAATGCTTCTCTTTCTTTTAGATAATGAGAAAAGGGAAGAAAATAGAGTGGGATGAGAACTGTGAACAGAGTTTTTGGGAGCTTAAGGAATACCTAGCTCATATCCCACATCTTATTAGTCCTGAGAAGGGAGACATCCTACAGCTGCACCTAGCTGTCAGTGATCATTTTATAAGTTCTGTCCTAGTAAAAGAGGACACAGAAAATATACAGAGACCTGTTTGTTATACTAGCAAAGCTTTGCTAGACTTTGAGACAAGATATACCCCAGTAGAGAAGTTTGCTCTTTTGCTTGTTATTGCGACCAGAAAGTTGTGTCCTTATTTTCAAGCGCACCAGATTGTGGTAATGACAAATCAACCTCTAAGACAAATCCTCCATAACCAGATTAATCGGGACGATTGATGAAGTGGTCAGTCGAACTCAGTGAGTATGATATAGACTATCAATCCCGAAAAGCTATCAAAGGGCAAGCACTAGCAGATTTTGTTGCTAAAAGGTCTATAGAAAGGCAGCTGTTGATACTGGAGGTCTCGAAAAACAGTCAGATCCGAGCCGAATCCTACACTTCAACCTCCAATATTTCAGAAGAGTTCTGGCAACTATATATTGATGGTGCATCAAACATTCATGGAGGTGGGGCTGGTATGATTCTGAAGAGACCTGAAGGAGAAGAAGTCATGTATTACTTGAAGTTTGATTTCAAAGTCAATAACAACGAGACAGAATATGAAACAATGATAGCTGGATTCAAATTGGCTCAGGCTTTGAGAGTTACATCTCTTAACATAAATTGTGACTCTCAACTAATCGTCAATCAGATTAAGGGATAATTTCAAGCTCGGGAAGACAATATGCGAGCTTATTTGAGTCAAACCAGAAGACTCCTGAAGGCATTTAAAGAAGTAATAGTGAAGCAGCTTTCTCGGTCTGAGAACTCCAGAGCTAATGCATTAGCCAAATTAGCTTTTACTTTTAAAAAAAAAGCCCATGCTTCAATGCCCATAGAAATTTTGACACAAAGAAGTGTAGACTTGAAGGATAAACGTGTGGCTGTTATGTAAGAGATACCAGACCCAACTTGGATGAGGGAGCTCAAATCATATATCTAGTCCAACGAACTATCAATAGACAGAAATGAGATGAGAAAGATCAAGAACAGGTCAGTCAGGTACGTTGTTGTTATTGATAATATATTTTTAACTTACCATATTTGAAATGTTTAAGACCAGATGAGGCTGAAAAAATTCTAAAAGAAATACATAGTAGAATTTGTGGAAGCTATAATGGGACTCATTCTTTTATGTATAAAATCCTTCGACAAGGATACTACTGGCTTATAATTTTGAAAGATGCTTCTCAGATTGTCCGAGCATGCCACAGATGTCAAATCCATAGGGATATTCTGAGACAACCACCAGAAGAACTCTCTTGTTTCTCTAGTTCTTGGCCTTTTTCTCAATGGGGGTTGGACCTGATCGGACCACTACCTGTTGTCCGAGCCAACACCAAATACGCAATTGTTACGATAGATTATTTTACAAAGTGGGTAAAAGCAGAGCCTCTCTCCAACATAACAGAAAGGAAGACAATAGCTTTTGTGAAGCAGAATATAATATATCACTTCAGAGTCTGACAAATATTGGTGGTTGATCACGGGAAGTAGTTTGATAATGCCAAATTCAGAGAATTCTTCTCGAATTTCAGTATTGACTTGAGATTCGCTACACCGGCTCATCCTCAAGTTAATGGACAAGTGGAAGCTGTCAATAAGATAGTCAAGAAAGCCCTGAAAAAGAAGATCGGAGAGTACAAAGGAGCATGGATTGACAAACTACCCGAAGTATTTTGGGCTTACAGAATAACCCCTAGAGTAGTAATAGGAGAATCTCCGTTCTTATTAGCTTTTGGATGCGAAGCCGTGATCCCAATTGAAGTTAACATCCTGACTTTCTAAGTCTAAGATCATGATGAAGAGAGGAATGAAGTCAGTCAAAGACTAGACTTGGATTTGTTAGAGGAAATATGGGACAAAGCTGCAATCAGAGTAATAGCTCATCAACAAAAGGTGGCTCGATACTACAATCAGAAAGTCAGACGCTGAACTTTTCAGAGAGGAGATCTAGTTCTCAGACGAGTAACTCTTAACACTAAACTTCCTGATAAAGAGGTATTTGGAGTTAATTGGGAGGGTCCATACAAAATCATAGAGGTTCTCAGACCCGACGTCTACAAACTAGAAGCACAAGGAGGAGTACAAGTCAGGAAACCTTAGAACGCTAGAAGTTAAAATTATACTATCTCTGATTTAACCCTGTGGCTTCATGATCTACTCTAGTATTTGATATTGTACATATTTGACTTTCAATGATATCAGCCCTTATCAATCTCGAAAGCGCTCTATCAATATTCAGGTTCTATGTCTTTAGTTGACAAATATTCCTGTGATTTTGAGATCACGTCGTCTCTTATTTGAAGGCCACATGTTGGTTAGGAACCACAACGTTCTGTGTAGGAACCACATACTGGTATGAGACCATGTCGTCTCTTATTTGAAGGCCACATGCTGATTAGGAACCACGATGTTCTGTGTAAGGACCACATGCTGGTATAAGACCACGTCGTCTCTTATTTGAAGACCATATGCTGGTCAAAAATCACGATATTTTGTGTAGGGATCACCTACTGGTATGAGACCACGTCGTCTTTTATTTAAAGGTCATATGTTGGTTAAGAACCACGATGTTCCGTGTAAGAACCACATACTGATATGAGACTACGTCGTCTCTTATTTGAAGGCCACATGCTAGTTAAAAACCACGACATTCCGTGTAAGAACCACATATTGGTATGAGACCACGTCGTCTCTTATTAGAGGTCTCATGCTAGTCTGGAACCACATCATTTCGAGAAGAGACTACATACTGGTATTAAAGCCACAACATCCCCAAGCTGCTATCACCGTTAAGTATTGTTTAATCTATATTATTTTTATTTAAAAATTCAGTTCGATGATTGATTAAATCTATTAATCCTCATTTGTTATAAAAATAACTTGTTGGAGAAAATATACGAGTGACACGTGGGATCTCATCAGAAAAAAACGTGGCACTTTAGTGCCAAGCATTTTAGCCTCCCCGATGGCCTCAAGACCCAGGGAATCACCCTCTCGGGTGGACACAGCCTCAGGTCCCAAGGAGTCAGCCTCTCGAGGGAGACCAGTCTCCCGCCCCAGGGAGTCAATCTCTTAGGCAAATCCGTTTTAAGTCCTAGGGAGTCGATTTCTCAGGTAAACACACACTACCCTCTGGGGGCATCCGACAATCCTCAGGTGGTTTACTTGCAGGACTCAGAGACGCGCCACAGCCCTTAGGTACCAGCAGTTTAGCCCTCAGCCAGGTAGCAATCGTAGGCCTTAGGAAACCCGTGTTCTCCTCAAAATGACCCAATCGTCCCCCAGAAAGCGAAGAGTTACCTTTATAATTGCAGTGACCTCTCAAAGAAAGCATCTCCTCTTCACCAACCTGCATGAAGCCTCCAACCAGAGAATCTCCAATCACACGCCCACGTTATCAAAAATGAGAATGACCACTGACATGGTAGACCCTATGATGGGAGTAAATGCCCTGTTCTAGGAGCTGTCTATCCCATCTTTCATCCATGTTCAGACGATGTGACAGTAGTAGAGTTAAAATTTGCAGGAATGTTAGCTACAATGTTAATGAAAGGCAGCCATATATTGTCCAAAAGCACTAAAGTCCCATCATTCCTATTCTTCGATGCCTAGCCATATCATCGGGGCACTATATATAGGAGGGTTCTCCAGCAAAAAAGAAGGTATGGAGAAATACCCAGACCCAAAGAAAAAGGCTTTGGCTTTCCACTTGCATCTTTTGCGGACATTTCCCTGTCGGCTTCCTTTTTTCTCCACACTTGGTAATAGAGCTCCATTTCTTGTATTCTATTCCAATTTACTTACCAAAATTTACCATAATTTCCTCATCATATCTGACTTAGACATCGGAGTTTCCCGGTCGAGAACCTCATCCGGTGTAACTCCTAGTGTATTACTGTCTTGCAAAGACTTGAAGGTGATGCTCTGCAAGTGAAGATTCAGTCAACAACTCCCTCCGACAAGGATCCGGTGACGTGACAGCCATATTTAAATTCACACCTCAACAGCTGATGTCGTTTGTGGGAATATGACAAAAAACTATTAAAATATTGCTTAGTGAGGAAAGAGAAAAGGTTATCTCGAAGCTTTGACGAAGTTGGATGGTAGGATGAATGCAAGGATACGGAGGCTCTAGCACATGCGAGAAGGACCTTGACCTGAAAGCAAATACACAGATAAGCCCTTGGCTAGCAGGGTCGAAACATTGGAAAGAGAGCTCCTGGAGATCAGACAACAGTTAACTAGGAAACTAGTCACCTCAAGAGAGGAAAGAACGCCATTTCCTCATGAGAAATAAAAAAATCGAACCCACCGAGGTGGTCGTATGAAGAAAATTCAGAGTTCCAGGGAAACGCATGACTACGTATCCATGCCTAGGCTAACAACCTTACAAAAGAGAAAAGTCAAAGCAATAGAAGTGTTAGTGGATGAACCCAGAGCCCCTCAGGAGGTTGACACTCCCTTCAAGATTTATGAAGGGCATGAGCAAAGAAAAAATAACGCTAAAAGACATCATCAAGAGACAAGTAAATGGAAAGGGGAGCACAACTTGGCCCCCACTGACATGAGATTTTACCTCAACGAGAAATACGTTCGAGAAAGGAAAGTCACAATAACTACTGATAGGAAGGAGATAGAAGACTGCGTAAGAAAGGTGTTATAGGAAATAAAAGTGCAGCACATTCCTACTCAGGGGGAGGACCCAGGGACTGAGGAAGTCCCTGCTTCTGACTTTGCGTCTCCCCTCTCGAAGAAAATACTGGCATTATATCTTTCTAAAAAATTTAGGATGCTGAAGTTAACTGTCTACTATAGGAAGATGGATCCTTCCTTACACATAGACACGTTCAGGAAGATGATGCTGATACAGGACTTGACAGAACTACACATGTGTCAACCCTTCTACTTGACTCTAAAAGGGCCAGTCAGGTGTTGGTATAAGAGACTGCCACTCGCTAGCATCTACAACTTCAATCAATTGATGATCATCTTCGAAAAAGAGTTTAAGGGCATGGCGACCACTAGCTAAAACCTGAGCACTCCTGAAGAAGCTCAGGCAGCCTAGACAAAAGAAGGCTCTCGCAAAATGATCGACAGAAGGTAGGAGAAGCTGCCACCAAAACCCTAGGTATAACAGTAGGAACGCAGAAGGAATTGGCAGATAGCAGGAGAATTATTTTCTTAAGCCACGAAAAGACAAAAGACCCCGAGACCCCCTCCAGTAAGGAATTCTCCCGAGAAAAATGAATGAGTAGCTGCCAAAGAGTTCACGCCCCAAAAGCTCCCTTGACAGAAATTTGTGAGCATGCCACAAATGGGGGATTTTTATCACCATGCTCCCAAAATGTGAAGGGTAAAAAGGCCCAAGAAAGATAAAGGCCGATCCCGTAAATTCTGCAAAGAGGGTGGCCACATAAAGTGGGAAGTTGTGTAATCAGATCGAGGTATTAGTTATAAATTATTACCTCACTAGCAGTGTTGTGGACTCTTCACATACTTTCTCGGGAGTCAGACAGTGTACCAGGGTCCAGATCGTGTCATGGTCATCTCAGGAGGATTTTCGGGTAACCTCTAAGGGCTCCCTGAGCACTAACTGGAAAGATCCTCACTATGTAGTTCGGGCAGTCAGACCTGGAGCATACAAGCTAGGTCAAATAAATGGTAATGTCCTGACCAAGGCGTAGAAATTGGGGATGCAGAAAAAAAGTATTGCCCCTAAGAGAGTCTTTCCTTAGGTTGGCACACTTGTAATATTCATATGTATTTTCTCTTGTGTGTAAATAAGATAGAATATTTGAATCCTTCATAGCATCTCCTAAAGTCTTTGTTGCCTCAATAATCTCCTCCTAGTATGAAGGTTGGCCACGAGCTCTAAAATTACTTGACACTAGTAGAATCAAAAATCTTGCCCAACCCAGGTTTCATAAATCCTTAGTCTAAGTCAGGCATCATGAGAGTCTAAGACCTGATTTATGATTAAGGTGCGATAATTTCGGGTGGTGTCAAGTTCCTTTAGAGATAAAAAATCCTGTCCGACTCAAGTTTTATAAATACTTAGTTCAAGTCAGGCATCTTGAGAGTCAAAGACCTGATTTGTGATTAAGGTGCAGTAATTCTGGATGGTGTCAGATTCCTTCAGAGATAAAAATTCTGCTCAGCCCAGGTTCGCATAAATCCTTGGTTCAAGGCAGGCATCCTGAGAGTCTAAGACCTGGTTTGTGACTAAGGCACGATAATCCCTGACAGTGTCAGGTCTTTTTAGAGTTACAAATCTTACCCTTCCCAGGTTCGCATAAATCCTTAGATCGAATTAGACATCCTGAGAGTCTAAGACCTGATCTGCGATTAGGGTATGGTAATCCCTGGTAATGTTAGGTCCTGTATATCCCAGGTTTGTATAAATCCTTAGTCCAAGTCAGGCATCCCGAGAGTCTAAGACCTGATTTTTGACTAAGGCGCAGTAATCCCTGATGGTGCCAGGTCATCTTTCAATATCCAAAATGGCTTTAAGCCCTTGAAGATCCCTGGCTTTAGTTGAGAATGCTTCTAGGGTCTCGGGTGAAATCAAGCTCTAAGGCTCCTCAAATACACCTCTGAACCTGAGATGTTTATGGCCACCCCCAAAGCACGGTCAGTGATTATGTTTACTTATTTAATTTGTGCTCAAGTTATGATTACGACTTTCTCTAGAATTAGTTAAGTAAAGAAGAAAGTTGGCCTGAGAGACATACAGAAATAGGTAAAATTCCTTTCCATTTGATAAAGAATCGGGATTATACATGTATATGTTATACATACAAAAGGATCAGCCCTAAGGAGTAGAACATCAAAGGATCTTTACAAAAATATTCTAAGTCCTAAAGTACTCGGTGGGAGGCCTCTTTCATCCTCAGTTTAATATTTCTACCAGTACATCTTCAACTTGGGAGGTAGAAGGGCCTTCTTCTTCAAGCGTCGGAGGGACGGGAGGATTCTTCCCTCTTTCTCATTGAAAGGGTTTCTTCATCATGAGCAGCTCAGGAAGGAGGCACATCTTCCTGGTTCACTGGTGGATCTTGGGAGGCCGGTGGTTCAGTATCCCCTGTGACTGCCTCAGAAAGATCTTCTGTTGTGTCAACGAAGTGAGCTTCATCTCTCAGTCTTCCGTCATCAGCAACCATCTCACCCACCTGGGCCGCAGGGGGATCATCTTCAGAACGAGTCCTAGAAGTTCCCAAGACGTCGTGGCCCAACTGGTCGAATAACCAGTGCAGGTTCAACTCCGGGTACTTTTAGAGGAAGAGCAGCTTGAAAAGTCTACTCCTTCATCAACTCCCTCATCATAGGTACCTCATCCAACTTCTTTCTGTGCTCCTCAGAAGAAGACTGCTGCAGATTTTCATGCGCCTCTCTTGGTACCCGAAGCTCCTCTGTCAAGAAATTTATCATGTCCTTTGACCTCACCAGTTTTGACAGGACCATTGAGTACTCTTCCTTTCAACGATTATCTTCCTTTTTCAAGGTCCAGTACAGTTCATTCAACTTATTAAACTAATCAATGGCTCTTTCTTGGCCCGCTCAACAAGTTCATTCTCGACTTTCAAGGTTTCCAATTAGGTCTCAGTGGCTAACAACTTCCCTTGCATATCTTCTTTCTCATTAAGCCACTGAGCCCTTTCCCCCTTCAAGGCTGAAACCTTGGAAGTTAGCTCCTCTCTCTTTTTAAGGGCCTATTCCTGCGTGGCCATGACATATCTTAAGCCTTCTTCTCCAACTTCTTCACGATTTCAAATGCCTACTTCCTAACAGCAAGGGCATTCTTGAAGTTATCGATGAAGAGGTCCAACGTGCAGGCATTCTGAATCAAGAAAAGGCATAAGGGTGGTCAATATCTCCAAAAGATAAGGAAACTATAAAAGACCCAAGGGAGACAAAGACTTACCCAATGAGAGAAGACGCTCAGCCAGTTGAGAGCTTCTTTCTAAAGGATGCCTGTCATATCCTTGCCCTTCTTCGACGAGATTACCTCCCAGGTTGAATTTGTCAGGAGAAGGAGGTGCCCAAAATTCTTCCTTTTACTTCAGAGAGATCCTCTACAAAAATCACGTCTATATCCCCGGTGCTCTCCTTATTGGCCGAGAACGGGTCCTCCATCATGAAGAGGGGTGGCTCTTCTTGTCCTTATCCAGCCCCTGAGCCAGAAGGTTTGTCGCCCAAAAATCCTTTTGGGTTGGCTTGCTGCTCTTTGCCCTGACCCAAGGCCTCTTGCGTGTTTTGCCCCCAGACCTGGGGGACTGTCATGCCTGCCACACGGTCTGGAACCCTCTTCTACTGACCGTCAGTTGGGCGAGGAGGGAGGTCCACTTTCTGCTTCTTCCACTCCTCAGTCAAGCCTTTATCCATGGGCCTTTTCCCTTTATCTTTGATCAGGGTTGGGTTAACCTTCTGGGGACGCTTCTCTGGCTCTTCCCTTGGCTCCTTGAAGAAGATGCTCTTCTCCCTGGGACGGACGGTTTTCTTCCCTCCCTCTTTATCGGGAGTCTTCTTAGGGTCCCCCTTCGTCGACCCTTTTTTCTTATCACCCGAGGCCTTTGTCTTCGGGTCAGCAGCCTTAGGAGTCTTTAGGGCCTCCTTTGTGAGCATGCTCCTCAGAACATCGCTAGACCTTCTCCTACCTGTCAAGGTCTTTTTGGTCGCCGCCTCTACACCAAAGAAGACATGATTAGCTGTCAAAATGAAAGAAAAAAAATCGATCAAAAAGAGCAATTTAAGAATGCCTTACCTTTATTCATCTAAGCCCTCAGTTTAGAGAGTTCGATTTTTGACACCGCTTTGGATGCCAACCCTGAGGCGATCATGCTGTTCACATTCAGCAGTTGGTTGACATCCATAATGGAAAGCTCTATAAGCTTGTTTTCAACACCCACCGGGATGTCCGCCTGGTCCCTCCCAATAACTGTGACAGAAGACCTATTAGTATTAGTATAACTCCCTCCTTAGTAAAATAGTAAAAGTATCTATCATATGTTTACAAGGCTCTTGGAAGGAGGGAGGAAGCGAGTAGGGAGAAGGCTTGGTGCAATCTTCACTGACAATAAACCAGTGATCTTTCCAGTTCTTGTTGTAGGAAGAAGTGCCCTTCACTCTGGACTAGAACCCTCCACGAACTTGGAGAAAGTACCACTCAGGGTATTGACTGGTATTCTTCTTGAGGGAGTACAAATGTAATACCTCATCAAGAGTCGGGGCGGGACTTTCCTTGAGGAAGCTTAACATGAATAACCCGCTCAAGATCCTCCAACTATTCAGGGTCAGCTGATAGGACGAGATTCTAAAGGCTTCAAAGAAATTGATGAAATAATTCTGCAAGGGAAGGCGATCCCCTAGTAGCAAGTACTTCTCATTAAACGCCATTTTCCCTGGCACCAGATTACTTGGGACCTCACTCCTACGTGGTACCCTTAGCTGCACACTGTTAGGAATACCAAACGCCTGTCTGAAGGCCAGTAGGCCTGTCTCAGTAACTGTTGAGACAAACCAATTCGCCTCATTGGGCCCCCTGACCCGAGCTAACTCAGAAGCACTCCTTCCGTCTTCACCGGACTCCTGGGTTCTAATGGGATCCCTAGTCTCCTCTTGAATACTGGTAGTGGCATCAAAAAACTTATTCTTGTCCGCCATATTCCTGACCACGAGAAAACCCAATGATATATAGAAGCCCGAATATTCCCAAAAATTTATAAGACCCTAAGCCCTTTACCTTTTTAAGCGAAGGTGGGATGTCTATCAACAACACGCGAAGGAGGATTCAAACATGAGCACCTGTAAAACACACAAGAAAAGAACAGGAGACAAGAGAGCAAAAGCAGAAGCCGAAGCAGAAAGGGAACTAGAAAGCACCGAAGTCAAAGATTTTATAGGAGATAGAAATATGAAAATGACAGCTGAGAAAGATGAGTATTTATAATGGGAAAGGTCCAATCTCCACCGTTGATCTGAAAGGACAGGAGACGGCCACGTGTCCAAACCCCTTCAATGCCTTCGCGTCTCAAGAAACGGTTGAGTACCCTCCATCAGGGTTCTGACACGTAGCCCATTTACAATTGAGTATTCAAATCTATTCGAAGTATGAAGCACTACAAGCTCAAGGATAGCTATGTGACACAACCTCTGACATACAACATCTAATGAGGGCAAATTAAAGGCCTCGAGAGAAGAAGCGTCATCAGACACCTAACGAATCCTTCAAGTAGGGTTTTCAATAGCAAGATAATGTTTGAAATACTCTAAATGTCTCAGCCAATATCTTCTTCAAAGTAAAATTCGCCTCAGGTCTCATGAAATTCCCCCTTAGAAGTTAGACTAGTCCAGACAAGAGTTTCTAGTGTGCGCTTTGCAAGTCTTACACTAAAAAATGGGAGACTATCTGTTAGGGAAGATATACGAGTGACATGTGGGATCTCGTCAGAAAAGAACATAACATTTTTGCCCTAGACATTTCAGCCTCCTCGATGACCTTAAGACCCAGGAAATCACCCTCTCGGGTGGACCCGACCTCAGGTCCTAGGGAGTCAACCTCTCGGGGGAGACCAATCTCTCGTCTTAGGGAGTCATCCTCTCAGGCAAATTCGCCTCAAGTCTCAAGGAGTCGATTTCTCAGATAAACATACACCACCCTCTAGGGGCGTCCTGCGATCTTCAAGTTGTTCACCCGTAAGACTCAAAGACGAGTCAGAGCCCTCAGGTACAAGCAGTTGAAGCCCTCAGGCAGGTAGTAGCCGTAGGCCTTAAGGAATCCATGTCCTCCTCAAGATGACCCAACCGTCCCCCAGAAAATGCTAAGTCAGCTTTACAACTGCAACGGCCTCTCAGGGAAAGCATCTCCTCTTCACCAACCTATATGAAGCCCCCAACCAGAGAATCCCTAATCACGCGCCCATGCTACCAAAAATGGGAATGATCGCTAACATGGCAGACCCTATGATGGGAGTAGATACCCTGCCCTTGGAGCTGTCTATCCCATCTTTCATCTATGTTCAGACGATGTGACAGTAGCAGACCTAGAATTTACAAGAATGTTAATTGCAACATTAATGGAAGGCAATCACACATTGCCCAAAGACACTAGAATCCCATCATTCCCATTCTCTGATGCTCAGTCACATCACCAGGGCACTATATATGGGGGTGTTCTCTAGTAAAAAAGAAGGCATGAAGAAATATCCAAACCTAGAGAAAAAGGCTTTGGCTTTCCACTTGCATCTTTTGTGGGCGTTTCCCTTTTTCTCCATACTTGATAACAAAACTCCATTCCTTTCATTCTATTCCGACTTACTTACCGAAGTTTACCATATATTTCCTCACTATATCTGACTTAGGCATCAGAGTTTTCCTTTTGAGAATCCCACCCAACGTAACTCCTAGTATGTTACTGTCTTGTAGGGACTTGGAGGTGAAGCTCTGCAAACGAGGATCCGACTGATAACTCCTTCTACTAAGGATTCGATGATGTGATAGCCATATTCAAATTTACACCTCAATATAACTTATGTTTGTGATTAATGAAAACAATGATACTTATTTTGACTATTTTGACCCTACAGTTCGTGTTTGCTTGCCATCTTAGTTATCAGTCACGATATTATCCAAGCTAACCTTTATGCTTAATAAAAAATTTTCTAAGTGTTTTAATTAACTGAAAAATTATCAACTCATATTAATTTGTTACATGTGCTTAAGAAAATGTTTGTTAAAGTAATATATGTGGACAATCTTTATTGCTTAAATTGTTTGTGTAAATGTAAGCAGGTGATCTTTCTAGAGACACTTATACAAACTCGAGAAAAAGTACAAGAGTAAAAATTCAAATAACTCCTTTCTATTATAAAATATATGTATTTATACAAAAGGAAAGTAAAGAAAGTTACAAAAACAAAAACCTAAGTCTCTATATTAATGGTTTCTTCCTAATTCCCTGGAGACTTAGGTCTTTGTTCATCTAGAAAGTTTATGGAAGGATCAGTTAGAGGCTCATTCTGCTCAGGCGGGGGATTAACAGTGCTGGCCTCAATCACTAAAACTGGAGTGGGAGCTTCAATGTTGGGATCAGCAACAACCTCCCCGAAGTCTGGTATTTCTCTCCCAAGCACTTCATATAACCATCTGAGGTCGAGGTGAGAATACCGAGACTTAAAAGTTTAACAAGTTAATGAAGTACCAGTTGGCGCAATCCAAGAGGGGGGTGAATTGGAAAAATAAAAAAATTTGAATTTAAATAAATATGCAAATGTTCTACGTGAATAATGCAAGAATGCTGTGCTGAAAATAATTAAATGAACACACAAATTTTTATAGTGGTTCGACAATCCGTCTACGTCCACTCTTCTCGGGTGAGACCACACACACCGAGGAT
>JAVXUL010121202.1:0-16829 GCA_035590515.1 Trichilia minutiflora | reverse complement strand
TGGAGCACATCGCCTAACTCATGCATGACCCCCAAGGATTCGAACCCTGGATATCTAATATCCAGCGCACGTCCTTGTAGCCACCTGAGCTGTAGCCATATTGGATCACAAGATCAAAATAACTATTGGCTCACAAGATCAAAATAGTAAAACAAGACATATTGGCTCATAAGGCCAAATTAACGAGTATGACACCCGGCCATTATACTCAACTATGCCACATTCATAACATATATAAAATAGACCTCCGGTCTTAAAATCACAATAACAAATTCATTAAGCATATGCACAACAAGCCTCCGGTTTCATATTTATGGTAATCTAAGTTTCATAACGAACTTATCTCTATCATAAACAAGGGGCTATCCCAGCCACCACACAACATACATCCAACGCCTCCTCATTTCAGTTATGCATTCACATACATACATACATATTCTATACTATACCAAGCATAATAATTATAACAAATAATATAAATTAAGGCGAAGGGAAGAAATGTGTCCACTCATAGTGTTGGGGTGGGAAACCACCCTCGAGATATCCTCCTCACGGTAGAGATCATCCCGTCTCGGTTGTCATGCCTAGATTACACATACAAACTCAGATTCACGATCTATCATAAAGCACGTGCATGATGCAATGTATGCTCATGCTACTAACGCTCTCCCTCTTTCTCTCTCTCTATCCTCTCTCTCTAACATACTGCCATACACTATCCACACACGTTCTCACTTCTCTTTCATACCATTCTTAGTTATTTCAACATCAATAAAAGTTCAAGTCCTCTAATTTATCGATATCGATGATAAATTAGAAAAACCTTAATTTTTAGGGTTTCAGAAACAGTAAACTAAATCCTCTTTTTATCGATTCATGCACAAAGAAGGCTTAAAATAGATAAATGAGCTTAGGGATGAACTTAACCAAGCTGGTAGAAATGTTCTGAGTCCCTCTTTACTCGATTCTCTTTCTTGGCTATTGTTCACTATAACCCCTCCTTTGTCATTCCTTGTGAACCATCGAGTGGAACTCTGATCAGAGGAGGTTTTGTGTTCTGGTGTTGGTTCTGAATTTATAGGAAATAAAATGACCGAGTTTGATGGCGAAATGACTGAGATCAGTTTCAAGAGTGAGATAGAAATGATTTCTGTTGAAAATAAAAAGAAAGAAAATGAAAAATTGAAATGGCGAAGACGATCCCCTGCTCCGTGTAAATAGGCTATGATATTGCTCAAAGGTATCGATACCTTTGGAAAATGTATCGATACCTTTGGCTTTTCACTGATCACCATACCTGCTATGTATTGATATGTTTGCCTATTTACTGTTCACTAAGCCTGCAACGTATCGATACCTTTGGCTTCATGCCTACAATGTATCGATACATTTCATCGTAAGCGAACTTTATCTCCATCACAAAGGTGTCGATACCTTTGTCAACATATCGATACGTTTAGCCCAATGTGATTTGAAGGTATCGATACCCTGGGTTTGGCTCTCTATACTGAAGTGTGTCGATACCTTTTATCAAAAGTATCGATACCGTTGGTCTCGCACAGTAATCATATTGATACCTTTCCCTAAAGGTATCGATATCTTTTCCCCTAATCCTCCTTCTAAGGACTGTTACTTCAAATAGCCATAACTTTGGATCCCGATATTTGCTCGAAACCCATAATATATCGAGAAAAAGCTCTCTTCGAGCTCTACAAAAATAATTTTTTCTCAATTAGAGATGATTTTGGGATCAAAAATTCAATTATTTCTCATAAACTCAAATTCTATACCACACACCTTCTTAAATATAACCTCAAGGTATCTTACTCTCTAATGTATAATCTATACATGACATCATGCAAGAAATATCATGAGAGATTTACCATGATAACCATACCTCTGAGGAACAGGTTTCACACAAAGGATCGTTTTAGGCCCTGATTGGCACTACAGCGCCAAGCTTTCTGCCTGACTGCACCTGATATTCATCTTTGTGCCCATTTTTCATGCTTTTAACATCTTCAAATGAGCTTGACTTCTTCATGAAAGTTTCATATATTTTTGTCCTCTTTCCAACAAATCTTTAATCATAAAAATTTGATCATTATACTAAATGATATATTTATTTTATGAAAACTGTTCAAAATCACTCCTCTATGCAATATTTTCCAACTTTTGAAAAATCGATCCTATAACACAAAACAATCAAAAACTCATTAAAATAACATATAATAACTCAAAAAAAAGCAAAATATAACTTTCTGGGATTTACTTAGGTAATTTATAATTTTAAAATACAAGAAAAATAATGTAACAGATAAAGATAATGTTTATGTTCGATTTATGAGTATGAAATAAAATTTTAAATTAAGAATTCATTTAAGATTATGTACTACCCATTGCAAAAGATTATTTCAAATAATGTGGTAATAATTTTTTTTAGAATTAAATTTCTCACCTAACTTTTCCCTTCACAATTACTCTCTCGTCGAAACACTAATTTTCCTCATAATTTCCCTCTCTTTCTTTCAAAACAAACCCTAGCACTAATTTCAGAATAAAAATGCTTGAGTTAAAACCCACCAAACTTTCTTTCTCTACAAAATCTACTAACAATTCAGTAATCTCTGTAGGAGAAAAACTCCCAAATGTTACCCTCTCCTAATTTGACTCCTATGGTGAGCTTCATACCACCATCATATCTGACCTCACAGCCAACAATAAAGGTATCCTCTTCGCTGTCCCCAATGCCTCGACTCCCACCTACTCCCAAAAACACCTCCTGAGCTTCGTCAAAAAATCCATCTAGTTAGATTAATCAACACTATAAACTATTATATTTCAGACACCTTTATAATATAAAATTTTAATACCTTTTTTTAGAGTATATGATTTTGTATTATATTAGAAATATTATATATTATATTTCATTAATTAAAAATCTCTCTTACAAATGGTAATATTTTTTAAAAATTTAAATTAAAATAAAGCATAATGTTCAATTTAAAGAAATAATAAATAAAAAATATGGTTATTATGACGTTATAATATTTTATAACTAAGTATTATTAAAAAAATTATTCTTCAATATAATATCCATATTAATCTTTCTAAAATTTGATCTAGTAATTTTTTTATTTTAATAGTTGATATTTTACTTATCATATGATGTCAAGTATAACGTAAATCTTTTATTAGTATATTTTTTTATTACCAAATATACTCATGCTTTATTAGTCCACATGTTTATAAATAAATTGAAATACAGTGTAATTTATATTATTTTGTGATACATATTTTGTACAATTAAAACTATAATAAATAAAATAAAAATAAACCTCACTACAGTGCTGGGCTTTCTGCTTGACTGTGCCTAACAACACAAAAACAACTAAAAAATTTATTAAAAAAAATATAATAACTCAAAAACAAGTAAAATATAAGTTAAAAAACCTTAAGAAAAATCAACAAATCAGTACTCATATTTCTCGCTTGCATCATTTAAAAATAAAACGATATTGTTTTAACAAATAAAAAAATATAAAAAATATAAAAAAAATATTTACACATCAAGCATATAATTATATTATTTTTATATTTAAAAAATATAATGCAAATTGTTTAATTTTACCAGTAACCCAAATTCTAAATCAACTATAAAAAGCGGCCAAATGAAAAATGGCTTAAATCAAATCCGAACCATCCAAAAACAAAAGAGTCACAAATCCAATGTTCATAATAATGCCATGTCTTGAGTCCAAATCTCCAAAGCAATCAATCAAAACATAGTAAGCCAGAGCTCCGTAGAAACAAACCTCCAATATTCGTAAAACCAAAATTTCACTCTCTCTCTCTGCACTAAATTCAAGCTCGATATTAAATTCCCTCCTTGGTCTCTTATTTGTAGTTTCTTGACTTCCCGCCTCTTAGTTTCATTGAAGAGTAAGGAATGGCATGTGGTCGTCAAAATTCAACACGTCAAAGTCGAGAAAAAGAGGGGAGTCCTCCCCTCCACCAGTTGAAGTCGGAACTCCTCTATTCTGTTTTCATCACCTTCACTCCTGTATTTTCTTCTTCCTCATCCTCGACGTCTCTCTTCCGTTTCATCTCACACGTGCCAGCATTGGCGTTTCCATTGGTGGTGAAACTTCCCCAGCCAGACTCTTGACCCTTTTCGAGTCGGGTCACGGATCTCCCCAGCCTACTTTCCCTACGGCTTCCATCGAACTCCTCTGTAATGCTTGTTTTCCTCCATGACATTGGAGCTATTTGATTCTAGCTGGCTATTCTGTTAGACGAAATGATGCAACTAAGTTTTCCTGAGAAGCGAGATTTTCAGCGATCGTTTGCCCTTACGAGTTGCGAATGAAAATCCTTTCCTGCTCTGATAGTCACTTCAAGTTTTTTCCCCTGATAACCCTAGCCTTCAATGATGGTTCTGCCTCACCTATTCCAAAATGGTATTCTATATCACAACAGCGACTTGTCTTTAATAGTGGTCTGATTATTTGTTTTTGACGTATTTTATTCACTAGATATACTTATTTGGTTTTTTTGTTTGAAATCGTAGACTACAGAAGCAGTAAATCCCAAAGCATACCCACGAGTAGATTCACATCTTACCATTATGATCATGGATCTTGTTCAACAAGCAGTGAACTATAAGCAGCTTAAAAAGGGCGGCAATGAAGGTATTTAAAAATACTCTTGCTTGTTATATATATTATTTGAGTTCTGAAACCGTTTAATTTTTGTATGAATGTTAGAATTTCAGCGACTAAGACCCTTAACAGAGGGATATCTGAGTTTATTTTGATGGCTGCTGATACTGAGCCTCTCGAGATTCTTCTTCATCTTCTTCCCCTACTTACTGAAGATAAGGTTCCTTAATTTAGTTTTATTGTTGAAGTTATAGGTTATTAGTTTTCAAAGAGTCAGTTTTTATTAATTAACATTGCTATTGTTGTTTCAAGTGCTCAGGGATGTTTTGATACAAAGTACTTGATTTATTGTCTTTCTAAAAGGATTAGATTGCATATTTATAGGAGTTGGAACTTGTCTTAAATACTATCAAGACAGGAGGCAGATGATGCTTCTAACCAAGTTTAGTTAGAATAGTTAAGTGGTTATCTCTCATGCAGGGAATAGTTAAGTCATAGGTATCCTGTCTTATTGTTGACCAAAAATATCCCTTCCTCAACACTTGATACACCAAATTTTTTCTACAACTATGGTTTTCTTAAGTCCCTTGATGCATCTCTTCCAATAGCTTCTCTGCTTCACGGGGTCCAATGCATCTCAAATAAGGGGTGGTAATTCCCCTCTTATAGAGGGTGTCTTCTATCACTGTGAACTTGACAAGGACTTTGTTCTTATCAAGAAGAAGTATGCCTCCCTCGATATATTTGCGGATCGAGTCCATTTAGGTAGTTAGTTCCTCTTGAGCAAACATCACATCATCGTCTAAAGGTGAGTCAATGCTCTTACGGAATAAAGTTTCCATTGAGATTTGAAGTCCCAGATGGCAAAATCTAAGAGGAGGATGAATTGGAATTTTATAATTTTAAAACAAAATTTTTAGTGATCGTGTAATGAATGTAGAGAGAGAATGAACATACAATAACAAAATATGCAAGACACGATTTTTATAGTGATTCGACTATAAGTCTACGTTCACTCTTCTCAGTTGAATCCACTCACACCAAGGATCACTAACTCTTAGTTTATAAGGGTCAAGAGAAACCCAATTACAACTCCTTCTTTGAACGGGTAAAGGACAACCACAATTACAACTTCCTTTTAAATCGGGTGAAGTGAAATACAATACAATCTTTCTTTTTAATGGGTGAAGAGTAACTCTGAATAAGTTTTAGTTAGAAAGATAAAACGTTTTAACTTTGACTAGAGTAAATATATAATAAACTCAAGCTTTCTCTCACTAAAAATTAATGATGGATAAAAATAGAGAGAATCATAGATGTTGCAAAGGAATGTTCTCAGATAGTATGCTCAGAAATTTCACTTTCACCAACCCACGATTCTTCAAACTTTGTTATATTTATGTCTGAATTCAATTCCTCCAACATCTCTTTTATTTCTTCATTAATGACGACATTAATTACTTCTGAAGTAACCGTTACTGTTATGATTAGTTGTAGAAGCTCATACTCTTCTTTAAGGTATTGATATGTTTGAGTTTGAATTTTGAGGGTATCAATACATTGTCTAAGATACCGATACAAATCTACATAAATTTTGTCAAGTCCGTCACGAACGTATTGATGTGCTCTTCAAGGGTATTTATACGTTTATGAGACCATCAAGGGTATTGATACGTTTGTCATGTGTTCCGAGGGTATCGAAACGTTCTTATGCAATCTTCAATTTCTTCATCACCAACGTATCGATACGTTGAGCAAGGGTATCGATATGTTTGAGCATATTTCAAAGGTATCAAAATGCTTGAGGCAGGGTTCTAGAACTCGGGCTTGAATTCAGCACTATAGCTAAAACATGTCGATATGTTTGAGTAACTTATCGATATGTTTGAGTCTGACCATGTTTTCTTGACGCTTTCAATTCCAAATTTTAATTCCTAAAAAACATATTTTCCTTCCAAGAAAGATCATGTGAAATATATGCCTTTTTAATGTATAATCATCTCTCAACGTATCAAACACATTATCACATGCATTAATCTCCCCGCATATATTATTTTTCTATATAGTTTGGCATCATTAAAAACAATCTTTTGTCAATTAAACATATGGCATCAAATCAGAAAATATTTTGAGGCCATCAAGATCACCTTCAAGATGTTTTCAGTAAGGGTGGAAGCAAGTTTTGATAAAGTATCAGTGCAAATATTTTTGGATCAGGGAATTCTTCGTACTTTCACCTTGTGAAACTGGTTGAAGAGTCCTCGAAAGGTAAGCCTTCGTGTGTGTTTTTAGCGTTGTACGTCCCATTCACCTGATTCACTAGGAGCTATGAGCATTGCTTACTAAAAGATCTTGTACCCTGATCTCCTTTGTGGCTTTTAATCTTGCCAACAAATCTTCATATTCTGCTTTATTATTAGTTATAAGAAAGATAAATTTAAGAGCATACATAGCCTCTTTTCTTTCTGTGCCAATTAAAATGACACTAGCTTCTTCGCCATAAGTATTTGCGGACCCATCAATCAATAAATACCAGAAGGTGGGAGATCTCCTATGCTAGGTTGGTCCACCCCCATCACGTCTGGTTGGTTCATCAAAGACTGGAAAACTATTAACGTTTCAACCACCGTGCACTTGGTAATGAAATCGACAAGTATCTATCCCTTAATTGTTTTGCGTGGCTAAAATTCAATATCAAACTTACTGACTTCTACTAATCCCTTTACAAATCTCCTTGATAGGTCTGGGCAATGTAATATATATTGAAGTTGTTGATCCATGAGCACTGTAATAGGATGATTTTGAAAATAAGGTCGTAACTTTCTGGTTGCAACCACAAGAGATAAAGCTAATTTTTTTGGCACCAAGTATTGGGTCTCAACATCCAATAATGCATTGCTGGTATAGTAAATAGGTCTTTAAACATTTTGGGAATCTTCCTTTACCAGCATCGAATTGATCAAAAGTTCATTGACCATAAAATAAAGATACAAAATCTCCTTTGGCAAGGGGTTTGCTAACTATAGAATAGAGGCCAAATAATCTTTTAGCTGTTGAAACAAGCTCTCCCATTCCTCGTTCCACTTCATGCCTTTACCTTTTCTCACTACCCTGAAAAAAGAAAAACACTTGTCAGTGAATTTTGAGTTCAAATAGCTCAGGGCGCCAATTTTTTTGTCAGGCTTTGCAATTCCTTTAGGGTGCTAGGAGCCTTCAAGTTTATTATGGCCTGAATCTTCTGCGAGTTAGCTTCAATCCCCCTTTTGCTAACCATGAACCCCAATAACTTTTTTGACCTGACCTAGAAGGCACACTTTTTTGGGTTTAACCTCAGTTTGTACTTTTTGAGAAGGGAGAATGCCTGCTTAAGGTGGTAGGTATGGTCTATGACCTTTGTAGATTTGCCTATCATATAATCAATATAAACCACCATAGAATTTCCTATTAGAGGTTTAAACACCTTATTCACCAATCTTTGAAAAGTGACTTCAGCATTTTTCAAGTCGAAAGGTATAACCTTATAACAGTATAGGCCCTAATATGTAATGAATGTTATTTATCTTGGTTTGGGAGATGTATTGGTATCTGATTGTACCCTAAAAAAGCATTCATAAAGCTTGCCAACTCATATATAGCGATTGAGTCGATCAACTGATTAATCAAGGGCAGGGAAAAACTATTTTTGAGGTATGCTTTATTGAGGTCCGTGAAGTTAACGCATATTCATCGACTCCCATTAACCTTCTTAACCATCACCACATTTGCTAGCCAGTCAAGGTACTTACTTTTCTTGATGAATCCTACATCAAACAATTTGTCAACTTTCATCCAGATAACTTTCTATCTCTCCACGTTTAAGATCCTCCTTTTCTGTTGCACAAATTTGTAGGTAGGATTGACCACTAACTGATGAGTTATAACCCTCGTATCTATGCTCGGTATGTCCTCATGGCTCTAAGCAAACACGTCCATGTTCTTCTTTAAAGCCACTATCAAGTTCTTCCTCTTATCAAGGACTAGTTGACTTCTAATCCTAACAGTTTTGTCTGAGTACTACTCATCTAATATCATCGTTTCTAACACTTTCATTAGTTTGAGCCCTAGGCCTCTGGATTTGGACTTATCATCAATGTCATTACTTGCAAAAGTTATGGCTTGTGCCCCTTCAATAACTAGTTCTCCTTTGGCCCTAGAGGTCTGGACATTGGTCTCATTGACAGGTATCTTCAAAGGTCTCTTGTTAATGCAATGTATTTTTCTTGAAGAGATCGTAAATCAAAATCTCACTTTCCTCTAGTTGTCCTAGACTATTTCGATCCCTTCATCAACCCTGAATTTTATTTTTAGGTAGTGAACACTCTCTACTGCCTTGGTGTTTCAAAGAAAAGGCCTTCCCATGATGGCAGAATAGGGTATTTTCAGGTCTACCACCCGAAAATATACCATAACCATCTTCTAATAGGGTTTATCACCCATAGCTATAGGTAACTGCACTGTCCCCATAGAGACGATACAAGAATCCCTGAATTCACATAATGTAGAATTAGCTTGGGACAACTCCAGATCCTCTATCCCCAATGAATCCAAGGTGTCTTTGAATGTAATATCTGTTAAACTACCTGTATTGATCAAAATTCGACTAATCTGCTTAGATGTGATTCCCACAGTTATTACCAATGTGTTGTCATAAGGATAATGAACTCTGACCTCATCTTCATCAGTAAATGTGATTGGGATGGATGCTACTCTCAATCTCTTATTAGTTCACACATTCATTACATGGATGCCTGACGAATGGCTTGGTAAAGAGTAACGTGTATAATTCTTATAGGCATTATTCGATAATCCTGTTAAAGTGCGGTCCTCTGATATGACCAAGGTACCTTGTTAGGTCTTGGGTTATCTTTATCCTTACAGTGTTATCCTGACCATAAAGGACCTTATTGGGACTCTGCAATGTAATACGTGAGGTATTTGTTTTTGATTAATATCTGAATCTAACCTCACAAGTCCTCACACTAATCAGTCATACGATCGTGCTCTTTGTGAAATTTATTAAATTTGTCTCTGGTTCTCCTAGCCACCTGAGCTTTCATGCACTGAGGTTGGGGCGCCAATAATCTTCTTCTCTTAACATCTTCATAAACTTTTGATAGTGGAACCTTCAAGGATGTGAAATTATGAGTAGTCACCCACTATTAGCAAATACCTCGAGCGTCTATCATCCCTTCGCGGCTCAAGAAAAAATTTCTTTTGGCCCCTATCTCTTCTCTCACCATCCCTTCAATCATTTTTGGGATTCCTATAGTGGTTTCTCCTGTCATTCCATGGTATATTTTGTTGCTACTCCCTCTTGACTGGCATAGCATAGCTCTCCTCCTTTATTCTCAGGAGCATTTTCTTCTCTATCTCAATCTCATCAAGCAACTCAAATCTGTCAATCTCATAGGTGTCCATCGATCGACGATGAATAGCATACCAAGCTCTCTCCATCCTCAAACTTCTCTTCAACCCTTCCAATATCAAAGGGTGATGGTATGCCCCAACTCCATAACCTCTTCATGGTATCTCATCATGAAGTTTTTTAGGGTTTCATGTAAACACTGACGTATTGACAATAAGGCACTTAAGTTTTGGCTCATTGCAAAATCTCCCCAGAACTCATTTTCAAATGCAGTTGCCAGTTGATCGAAACTATTGATACTTACTAAAGGCAGATTCTTATACTAATAGCTCACTGGCTCTTTCAATATTAGGAGGAATGGCCGAAACATATATAACTCAGTCAAGCCTTGAATTAGCATCATCTCCCTAAAATATCTAAGTTTAAGGAGGGATCGATCTTCCCAGTATAAGGCATCAACTATAGCATTTTAAACTTCTTAGGGAGGCGTGATGAAAAAATCTCCTCAGTGAAAGGAGAAGTGAATATAGAGGGATAGTTATTTTTAGTCCTTGGCCTTTCTGTCTGCCCAGCAAGCTCCTTTGATTTCATCTTACATAACATCCTTCTTATACAATCCCTTACCTTCTTTTTGCTAGTGGCCGTCGTCACCTCCTTTTCCCTAGGATGCTTCTCATTGAGGTAGAACCTCATATCTATGGATGCTAGGTTAGGTTCTAGTCCACACTTACTCATCACACCATGCTTTTTATCCACATTATCATGGTAGATTAAGCTTATGAATCTTGAAAGGGCTATTAAAATCTGGAAGAATGTGAGGTTCCTTCACTAATCTTTATATCGTTCTCGCCTTTTTCTTCTATGCGATGATTAGCTTGGGCTCCGATGCACGGTTGCATGCTCCCACTGATCTTTGAGCTTTACCTGCATTACTATAGCAGGGGGCTAGAATCTCTTGTTTCTTGGGAGGGAATGACGTTCTTCCCTCCCTTCTGTAAGTCAGTTCTCCTGCCATTTACCGTTTAATCTTCATAAGCTTATTTTCCAACATTTTCACCTTGCTTGTCAAGAATTTAGTCATATGTTTGTTGTCTAACTTGGATCCACCCATGGGCAATATATCTCTCACGTGCCATGGTGTCCCTCTGTGTTAACGGAGTTCTCTCACTATCGCGTGCAATACTTCTATTAGAGCCAGAGATTTCTATCTCTTGTCTTCAATTCATTATTTCTGGAAATGTCAACCTCTATCAAGGGTCTACAGTTGGAAGGTTTCAAGTATCTTTCGACCGTAAAAGTGGTTTCTTCTCCCTTTTCTCTTCTTTAGGTAGTGTGTTGATGGCTTCAGTTTCTCATAGACGGTGCCAACTGTTGAGGTGTGAAATGGTTCAAATGGATGGACCTTCACAGACTTAGGATTGATGGGCCGATCTCACAAGGCTACACCTCCAAACCCTTCAAAATAATAACACACTTAAAGTGACACCTGGTTTGTTTTTCAACGAGGAAACTTCGATGACTAAGTCAGCAAAAAGGTATAAGAAATAAAGGAAAGAGGGAATCAAAGTTTTATGTTAACCTTTTTTTGTAGAGAGAGAGAAAAAAAAGTCTGGTCCTTATTGTCCTCACTCTTTTTTTACTTTATCTTTGATTGCCACCTTATTTGATGTGACTTTCCATTGGAGAATAAGAATAGTGAGATCTTCTTGCCCTTAGATAGTGTGCTAGTCATATTATATTAATACTCATGTCATGTAGCTATAGGGTCTATTGTTATCACACCGTCTGAAGCTGATAGATGATGGGACAGATAGCTCCTAATGATCAAGTGTTATCCTTGGTTATAGACTTTCCTGTGCCTTCTAACCATTCCTATTTTTAAGTGATGAAGATACATGTGGGTCAGGGATCAAAGGTTCTAGGGAGTATATAAACTTTATTTTCTAAATCGTTGTGGACACTATTGAGTATTAGATCTCACAATGCTATGATGCGGATGTGATAGTGTTCGCACGAATGAGAGTCATTGGATCAAGCTTTACCGTTTTAGGATCAAGGATGTCATGTGTCTATAGGAAATCTTCTGAGTATTTAGCCTCTCCTTTTCTACTCAAACATAATGTTAATTCCTAAAATTAAAAATAATTTTTCCCATCTTTTTATTGATTGCTTGATTGTGGAATTTATAATATTTTGAGTCTTATGAAAAATAAATTCTTGCACTGTTATTGTTTCCTATTATAGTTTAATAGTACTAACCAAATCTTTGTTACTTTTTTTAACATTCGTTTAAGAGTGGGTTAAAAAAAACCACATTTGTTTACTCAAACATAGTCATATAAATAAGAATGTACTCTCTCGTTCGGTCATTCCCATATGCCGCCACTCGAAACTCGCTCTCATCATATTGAAACACTTACAGCAATCCATTGGTCTTTATTCATTCGCTGGTCCCCGTTGCTACCAACTGTCGGTTGCATCCAGTCGTACGCCATAGCTGTTGCCGTCAATCATACTAACTAAAAATTATGATATGTAGCTTAGTTGACATGAATGATTACATTTCATCTGTGGATCTCACACAAGTGTATGTAGTTTCCTAATACATTAATATTTTTAATTTTGATCGAGGAAATTAATATGATAAGGGTGTTGGTGAAGGACGATTTTGCTACTATCTCCCATACCAATATCTCGGCCTTTTGCTTTGAACTTTGTTATAAAGCTTGGAGTTTTCTACAATTGCATTATCAATTTCAGAAAGAAAAACATTGTTATTTCATTTTTTATTTATTGCGAAATAATCAATTTTGGCTGATGGATTGATGCAGGAAATTTTTGCAATTGATTTTGATTATTTCAGGTCAATTACAATGGAGTAATTAATCCTCTGCCTTTTAACTTGGAAAACTTCAAGTGTTTCATCTATATTTATATAGCTAGGTTTAGCACTGGATACAAACTGTTAAACATGATTTTTTTTTTTTACATTTACATTTTACTTATTAATTGGTGACATGGATTCTCTAATTTAAAATTTGCTGTGCAGACATGGAAGTGATATGAACCATTACAGGTCTAAAAGAACTAAAATTTGTCCAGGTGGTCTTCTACTGGATGTTGCTCTCATTTCGTGTAGTCTAATTTGAAAATTTAATAAATAGCAATTGAAATATATTGGCATAAATATTTTGACTGTTTTCCCTTAAATTTAAATTTTTATATTTGTTCATGATATGTGCATACAAAATTTAAATTATACTCATATATTTGCAGCCTAAATATGTATATTTTGATGGAGACAGCACGGCTCCAATAGAGTCAGCCAAGGTTTGCTAACTTTCCTGTTCTTAATTCTTTACCGTATAAATTGAGTTATAATTTTCTTGCTTACTTTCTGCATATTTTTGTCTTTTATATGTGTAATTTTTAGCTCTTATTTGTTAGTATTTGTCAACTACAAACTTTTTTTCTAACATATTAGCTAAAAAATAACTTTATTGATGGAGGCCAGCAAAAACCAATGGTAAAATAGCAGGGTACAAGATTTATTGAGGATTTGTTATTGTCTATTATAACAATGTTATAGTATTTTAATGTAATATCCCGTATCTCGATTCAGAGGTATTTTAGTAAATAGATATAAACTAAGGGTATTTTGATAATTTAGGTATAGTTACTATAGTAGTATCAAAATTTGCATCGATGAGTACCGTATGAAATCTTGTAACATCTAGATGATCATGCCATAAATGGTGCTCGAATTAGACAAGCATTGAGAGAGTTATGATATTTTTTGACTAAATAGGCAAAATTACAGCCCAATTTACAAAACAGTATCCTTGTCATCAATTTATTTTTCGGATGTTTTGAGATCGATAAGATGATTATAATATATAGAGTTCAACACCGCAAATAACACTTACTTTGGAGAAAGAATGACAAAGTTATGATGTTTTTTTGAAAAATCGGGTGAAAACAGTCGAAAACAAAAATCGATGATACAAACGACTTTACAAGGGCATTAAAAATCTTGAAAAATGAATTGGAGTGAGAAATGAAGGCCTCTATAAAAATAAATAGTGAAATAGAAGTCCGAACGTGAAACGAGATGAGAAATGATCATTTTACTCCCGATTAATCATTTTATCATAAAATGACAAATTTACCCCTGAGGCCTATATATACATGCCTTTAGTTCTCATTTTCATTGTTGTGCAGGGAAAAGGAGGAGAATGAGGAGAGGAGAGGAGAGAGAAAATATTTTTAGCTATAACTTCACGCACACACATCGAATTAATGCATCGCTTATGTCATTGGACTTGTGTCGATCAGGGGAATCAGATTCTAATCATATAACACTGGAAAAGTCACTAGAATAGTATCTAGATTTCACTGTAGCTATGGTGAAATGTTGATTTTTTTTCACAATTCAACCTCCAAAATCGGATGTTTTACCTTTTAAGGCTAGATAAACTCCTTGTGAGTAATTCTCACTATGAAACTTGTGTTTTTCATGATTATAAAAGGATGATATAGATTAGTTTATGAGTTGATTGATTTTGGTTGGTTAGCTTGAACTTTTTGTGTTATGATTGATAACATTGAATTGTTAACAATTTGTGATGTTGAATGTTTGTATTATTAGGCTTAAAATATAGAAAAGATTGGTTAAGAGTACTTAGCATGCCAAGTGTTCGATGTAATGTCTAAGTGATGGTAAATATCGACATCTTATGAATTCAATGATTAGGAATGTTACTATGAACAATGCAATGCGTATTGGGGTGAATGGATTATGAAACTTTATATGAAGATATATACAATGACATAAAATGTAGGGAGACATGGTGATTGCATATTAAGTATTCGATAAAATATCAAAATGATGTGTGGATCGATGTAGTAATAACAAATTGCTTGAGATGTTTGGCGGCATGAATTGTGAGAGCCACGGGTCACTATCTAATATATGTATGAATGATCGATGTTAGTGAGCCCAACTACAACTTTTGGCTTGTAAAATTTGATTTATACTATTATAACATGACAATAGGGCTAGATGTTCTGTAGGTATATGCATATAATGTGAGATGTTGTCTCTAAACCGCTTTATGTGTTTGAACTTTAAAATAATAAGTGTATGTGAATTAGTACTACAGAGTAGTATTATTACGAATGCAGCAATCATTACCTAGACAGTGTTCACTTATTTTATGTTAGATTATATGTTAAACCATATACGATAAGTTATATACCATATGACTTAATTTTATGAGGTCCCCAATTATTGATTAATGTACTTAAGAGAGACTTAAAGAAACCAAGAGGCTAGTTATAATTTATTATATTAAAATTGGCATGTGGTTATGAAACGAGATATGCATAAGCATATGTATTTATATGATTATGAATTTGTACAACAGTATGTTTATGTCAATATGGCTAAAAAGCCAATGTGTTATATTGATGATGACTTGGTCGAGGGACCAATGTTATATAATATGAGACGGTACAACTAATGAATTAGAATGATTTTAATGTGGTGAGCCATTATAATAGCGATTTGTATGATATTCAAGATATGACTATTATAGATTTTACGATTACATCAGATACTAAAGAATGTTATTATTCTCAATGACTCTTATTTTAGTTCAAATATTTTATGCACGTCAATTGATATAAATAAATAGCAATAAATGAAATATGTTTTTATGTTGGAATAGGACTAGCTAAGTTGTATCTATGCTTTCAAAGGTTATTTTGATATGTTCTCCCTTATGTGTAATGCACGTTTTGAATATGGTTTAGAAAGTTTATGAGGGATATGTGATGTTCATATTTATATGATATGAATGGAATACTATCACACCCGTGATTGTACCATAAGGACAAAATTGTAACTTCACCATATTTCCTGTTCATGCTAGTATGTTCATCATGCATAACAGTCATTGGTTCATCTATTTTTGGTTATATTTGATGTTTATGATGGTTAAAAGGAGTTTTCATGAGTGTATGTTGGGACCCCGTATGTGATTCTCAATTTCGGAAGGGACTTAAGTGAAAAATCCTAGTTTTGGCAAGTTTGGTCGATCGAATGTGTAATTCGTTCGACTGAAATTCTGGCTTTCGATTCGGTCGACCGAATAAGGAGTTTGTTTGATCGAAGTGATGATTCGTTCGACCAAATATTAAATCGTTCGACCGACAATTTTCAAACTCTCTGAATACTATTCACGCTATTCACGCCAAGGGATTCAATCGATCGAAATTGCTATTCGTTCGACTGAAGGGATAGTTCGATCGACCAAATCTTCGATTTGTTCGACTGAATCGGTGCGAAATGATAATTTTGCCCTCTTTCAGAAGCTTCCTCCTTCGGTAAACTTAAGGGCAAAATGGTAATTTCACCCTTTTTCTATAAATAGGGGTCCTAAGGTCGAATTTTTCAGCTTGGCCTCTCTTTTCTTCTTTTCTTCTCCTCTCACACTCTTCCTCCTTCTCTCTCTAAACCCATCCTCAATTCATGCCAAAATCTTGATTTCTTTTCGCATACGACTTGCATTCCATGCGTCTATCACTTTTGGAGTATCAATTTGGCGTTAGGAGCACAAATTTGGAAAAGGGGCGCTAGGGTTTCAAAGTTTAATTTGGGGGTTTTCGATTTCAAAGCAAAATCGGAGCAAACCGACCACACCACGAGTTTCGTAGCTTTCATTCTATCACGTCTGTATGTTTATTTCACTGTTTTAAGTATT
>JAVXUL010121191.1:0-16830 GCA_035590515.1 Trichilia minutiflora | reverse complement strand
CATGGGTGGAGGTCAGTGAAAGAACGGAGGAGAGGAACAAAAGAAGAAAAAGAGAAGAAAAATGAGCAAAAATCGACCCCCTGACCCCTATATATAGAAAATGGGTGAATTTACCATTTTGCCCTTAAGTTTTCTAAAGGAATGAGCTTCTAGAAATGGGCATTTTCGTTATTTTGCGCCTATTCGGTCGAACGAATCGAAGATTCGATCGACCAAACCATCCCTTCGGTCGATCGAATCCCTTGATGTGAATAGTACTCAGAGAGCTCACGAATTTTCGGTCGAACGAATCATCCTTCGATCGAACGAAAAACATACAGAGAGTTCGCAAACTTTCGGTCGAATGATTCCACATTCGGTCGAACGAATTCATCACTTCGGTCGGACGAATCCTCCATTCGGTCGACTGAACTTGCCAAAAACCCGAATTCGCACTTCGATGGGCCCCACACGAGCCTAAAATCATACCCAAAGCCCCATGAAACATGAAATGAATGCAGATGCATGGTGACACATAGGAGAAATGACAATTATACCCTCGGGATGAGGTACGGGTCGTAACAACAGTGATAATTTTTGTTAACTGTTAAATTTGAATTTGAGGGTAATTTTGTCCAAAAAAATTCGAAGTGGGCATTTTTGAATGAAAATTTAGAGCATAGGTATTTTTGAATGAAGGGTGTGAATAGTGATCAATTTTGGTTAAATCCCAAAAGAAATTTTATATTGTGACAGTAATATTAGGAGTATAAAATTTAAATTTTATTTATATAAAATGATGTAAAATGGTATATTATTATTATCTTTTAAAAATATAAAAATATGATAATAATATAATTTTTTATATTAATTTACATGAATTAGTTTGTATACGATTCATTCCATAATAATAATAATTATCAGATTAATGATTTACTCATTAATAAATATATAGAAAAATAAAAAAAATAAGTATTTAAATATTAGGGGGAATTCCAAATTCCCCCCTGTGATTTGGCAAAAAGATAATCACCCCCTACAGCTTTTTTTGTCAAATCTCAGCCATTGATTATCAAAAATGGACAGCTGAGATTTGACAAAAAAAAATTACAGGGGGTGATTCTATTTTTATCAAATCACAGGAGGAATTTGGATTTGTCCCTTAAATATTATTATCCCAACAAAATTGTATTATTTCCTCCACCTATACCAATATATGTAACATGTTCGAGCTTCAAGTTCTAGTTCTAGCCACAAATTTTTCGAGCTACTTTTATTTCTTATAAAAGTTAAAGATATAATAATAATTATATCATAAAAAAAACAATTTAATTATTAAAATAATATTATAAAAAGTATTTATTATTAATTTTAAAAATTTTAAAATATTTATAATTTTTAAAAAATTAGAAGAGCCTATTTGTCATTTTCCCGATAAGCAAATTATAGGAGATATGACAATTGATTGATGGGTCATTTTAATCAATCATGCACACTTTGACAATAAATTCACCACAAACTTGAAAAGGGTTGTTTGCACTCCATTCAATTGCCAAGCAAACCACAAAAAAATGCATTATTTGAGAATGATTCAAATTATAATGATGATGATTGACAAACTTTGTGCAAATTTTGACGCCAAATTGAATTTTACATGGATTAGAATTCAATAAAACAAATAAATTTGTAAGTGTTGGTGGCCTCATTTCATTTTAATCTTATGTCAATTCTCAATACCATGTTGTACATTTGTTAACATATTTGTTGACGGATTAATTTATGGTTTGAAACATATTTTAGGGAATTTTTTAAAAGTATTTTATGCATAGATCAATATATATTTCAACATATATAGAATTAAAAATGTAAGATTTTAAATTTTTACTTTGCTAAAAGTTTAAATTTGACGAAAATGAGTTAAAAATCTATTTAATCTTTTAATCTATACCTTCTTAAGATTAGGAAATTTTGAAAACAATTTTCTTTCTTAATATTTTTATGGTGGCCGAATTCTTGCTTAAAGAGAGAGACAATATTTTCTTTTTATTTAATTAATAAAATTCATTAATTTTAATCATTTAAAATTAATGCACATGGATCAATTAAATTAAGATAAAATAATATATATTTGGCCCAATGATCTAATGCCAAATTAAGGCATATTTGGTCCAACAGGCTTATGCCAAATTAAAGCCTATTATGTATTAAAATAAATAATAAATATTATATTTATTTATTTCCTTAATTATTAAAAAAATATTAATTAATTAATAAATAATTAATATAATTAATTTTTTAAAATTAATTATATAATTATCAATTGATTGTTAAATAATTATCAAAATAATATATATATATATATAAACATATATATATATATATATATATTTTGCGGTCTATTAAATTATTTTGGGAAGTGATTATCTTTTATGCATAATTTTTTTCTTTTTGATATAGCATCTTAAGGCTTAATAATATTAATGTTGTTGGTGTAAGAATTGTTCGTGGATTCTCCTCGTGGTCAATGTAGAATGACCCAGTTGATAAGATGTGAGGGCAATGTAGCTGTTTATCGGATAGTAATTTCTACACCAGAGAATGACTGCAAGCATGACTGTTTTCGACAGAGCTTCACATCCTAAGCCTGTAAAGAAAGTAAACACCTCAGAGTGACGTCGAGAAGGGTTCCCAGTAGAAAAACTCCGATGCCTAAGTTAGAAAAAGGGTGAAGGAATAAATGTGTTTCCGATAAAGGTAGCAAAAAGAAAGTCAAAACGAACCAAAAATGAGAGAAAAATGTGTAAAATTTATCCCCCCGGAGACAGTGAAGGGAAAACGATGATAATGAGACTGTCGGATCTCTCTCAATCTCTCTGTGTGGCTCAAGTATTTTCAGGACACAAAAATTCAGTTTCACAAGTAACAAAAAGTCTAACCCCTTTGTCGTTGAAGAAGTTTGGTTTATATAGTGTCCCTCATTCGAACAGTGATGTGACTTGGCATCGGAGAATGAGAAGGATGTGATATCTAACATGGGACAGTGTGCAGTCGATTTTCTTAACATCTGTAGACTTTGTAGGCCTTTCACCGTCCCATCACCTGAAAAGTGATCAGAAGATGGAGTGGGTGCTTTTAATAGGCCAATTGTCATCAATCATTCCCATTTTTGAGTGGGAATGGCACATGTCCATTGATACTCAGGTCAGAGATTGCTTGATAACCAGTAATAAGGGAACTCCTGGCCTGGGATAATTTTCCTGGGAAGTTATTCTGATTCCTGAGTCGACGGATGACTATAAACTCTAATTTTTGGATGCCCGAGACGACGATGATTCTCCTGGGAAGTAGGTTGCCTAAGGCTGATATCATTAGGGATAATAGAATCTCTGAGCCGGGGGATACCTAAGATGGAATGCCCCTGAGATGGAGACTTTCTAGATCCTTCTGGCCTCTTGCCACGTGTCTTGCTGACGGATGTCTAATTCTTACTTGGGATGGTGAAATCCCTTAATCGGCGGATAACTGAGAAGGTGGAATCACTGAGTCCAATGCCTGGGATGGAGTACACCTGAAAAGGGAGCACTCTGGGATTACACCTGGCCTCCTGCCACGTGTTTCGTTGATTGGGGGTCTACATGTTACCTCCGTATTTTCTCCCAAACATCCAGTCCCCCTATTTCTGGTGTGAGACTCGTAGAGCTCGCGCCAAAAAATCATGCCTGAAATGAATTATCCCAAGGGGGAAATGGCTCAGGGGTTTTTAGTTGACTGGTAGTGTAGTCAATCACTGAGACGGTTAACGTATTGTAGAAGCTTCCTGATCACTTGCGTCTTTTCTCTTTCCTCCAACAATTCTGTTAGCCTGTTGCTGACGTGTCTTGCTTGGGTACCCATTCCGTTTATATTAATTGCCCTTTATCAGGAGTCATGTCACAACTGTCAACAACTATCAACAACTGTCTCTGAAGAGACGGCTTCTCGATCCTTGGGCAGATTTTAAATGCAAGGCTGGGGACACGCCATGTATTGAATTACTGTTGGGGGATGTGACGGTTTCTCGATCCTTGAGGGGTATTAATAGAATGGACACGTGGTAACTCCCTGGCTGTTTAAATCTACAGTGAGAATTGCCCCTCCTTTCCTATAAATACCCCCCTCTTTCACCCGTCATTTTCACGAAATCTGACTTTCTCTTAATACTCTCTCTCTAAGTTCTTTGTGCTTTCACTGCTTTTTGTTTTCTGTATATTTTTTATTGCAAGTTAGGTATTTGCTAAATTTCTTCACAAATAGATAGCTAGTAAAGGAAGCTCAAAAGATGCTGCTCGATGGAAGGAGTCCTCCCATACAGCCACCCCCACTCATGAGAGAGGGGATGATGAAAAGAACACCACCGGGCAGGCTCGGGCCAAGGGACCCAACGAAGTAGATTGGTTCTTCTCCACCATTACTGAGGTAGATATTCAGACCTATCGCCAACTGTATGAGGTCCTAGCTGATGTACATCTCAAGGTCCATAGGGCTGAAGAAATCTCGAGTGTCCTGGGATCAGGGGAAATAGCCTTTAATAAAGAGCATTTATTGCTCAGGGTCAGATTCCCCCTACATCGCTACTTCATCCAAATGTTCGAGGCGTTCAGGATTCTCCCCTACCAACTGACCTTGAACAGTTGGAGGGTGTTAGGGGGCCTTTTTGTACTGAAGGCTGAGGCTAAGTCTCCTGTCCATATCCCAGATGAGGTGCTGTACTTTTACACCCTAAAAAAGAATACCAGTCAGTATTCGGGGTGGTACTATTTGTAAATCCGCCCAGAGTTTCAACCAAAGTTGAAGGGGAGTCATTCCTGTAAAAAGGACTGGAAAGATCGCTGGTTCGTAGTCAGAGGTAACTGGGTGGGATCTCCTCAAAGCACCATTCTCACGATTTTCCAAGAGCCAGGTATAATAAACTAACAATTAAAGAATATTTATTAACTTTACTTGTCGAGAAAAACTCTGACTGACCTTTTTATGTGCAGAAATCAGTCAGGAGCAGCTGAGGATCCCAATTGATGTAGCCAATAGGATGGAATTCTTGGTTCCGGGGGATGTCAGAGCTCTTCTGAGTGCATATCCTCATATGAAGTTTGGCCTGGTCCCCAAGGCGGCAACTAAGAGTGAGCTGACAAAAGTCAGGACTCGCATGAATAAAGGTAAAAATCTCTTTATATTTGTTGTATTGAGGCCTGTAGTTAGGTGAATCTTTCTTCTTAATAAACTTTCTGACTTCCTTCTATTGCAGTTGCAGGTACGGGGAGTACTGTAGCCGATAGAAAACAGAAAGTAGTAAATGTTTTCAAGGGGCTGCTTTCGAGACAACGCTTAAAATGGGTAAAATCGACTAGCCCCGAGCCGAAGACCCCCGGGGATAAGGGTAAAGAGCCCATAAAGGGGGATGCCAAGAAAGCCCTTGAAAAGGGGGGCAGACAGACGGAGTGTCCGAAGAAGAAGGGCATCTCCTTCAAAGGAGTGCCTAGGGAGGAGACCCCGAAGCGCCTTTGAAAAGATGACCTGGCCCCAACGAAGGATAAGGGTAAAAGACCCTTGGAAGACAGCTGGGAGGAGGGAAAGAAAAAGAAGAAGAAAATCGACTCCCCTTCTCTCCCCTCCAAACAACAATCAGAGAACGTCCTGGTTCTTATGAAAGGTGCCTCAGTTACCCAAGTTTCAGGACGGGATGAAGAAGAGGTGGTTGCCACCCGAGCAACCACAGGGGCTAGCCAAAGCCAGGGGCCCGGGGTTGGTGAAGGCTTGGGGCAGGAGCAAAGGGACCTGTCCCCTTTTGAAATTGAAGATCCCTTCCCCCCGACCACTAAGACGATGGGGGAATTTAAAGCCTTGATAATAGAAGATCTCCCTAAGGAGAAGAGAAAAAGTTTTAGGCATCTTCTCTCTTTGATGAATCTGGGACGAGAGGTAATTTCCCCTGAGGAGTGCAGGGGAATGGGGAATTTATCCCTTGAGGAGGCGCTTGATTCCATGAGCTTTCATGCCCATCAAGTGAGTTGCCTTTACCTTTGCTTTTGAAATTGATGTTATTAGTTTTAAATAACCCTTGAATTTTTACCTAACCAATGCCTTGCCAATACAGAATGCCTTTGTCTTGAATATGTTTGCAGAAGACATTAAGAACGCCGTTACCATCTATCAAAGGGCTGTGGATACCGTGAAGAAGCTGGAGAAAAGGGCTCAGGAAGCCATCTCCTTGGCCCGGGAAAGCGCCTCCAAGGAAAGGGAGGAAATCATGGCCAGGGTCTCTAGCCTGGAGGGGCAGAAATCCCAGCTTCTTTTAGAAAAATCAGACTGGGTAAAAAGGCAGGAGGCCCATAAGGCCAGATTATTCAAAGTCGAAGGTCAGGTCCAGGTGCTGAAGAGGGAAAAAACGAGTTGCAAAAAGGTCAAGCAATATTTCAAAGGTCAATGTAAAAAATTGATTGATTTCAACCGGATCCTGAAAGATGAAAGGGATCGATTAAAGGAGCAGAACTCCCGAATCAATATAAATTATAAAGAAATCGAAGGGAGGCTCAAGGGTATCCGGGGGGAGTACAAGGCCTTGGGAGAAATGAATCAAACACTGCAACATCGTGTTCATGAGCAGTTCAAAGAATTACAGATAGTACCCTCCCAATTGGAAACTCCATATGACCAGGGAGTTAACCAAAGAATTGACCTGACCAGCTGTCTTTTCCTTCACGAGTACCTGTAATTAGACCTGCGCTAGTTCTTTGATCAACTGGGCCGTAACGTCCCGGGTACATCAGAGATATCTACTACAGAAGAGTTTTCTGAGACGCCGACCCAGGAGACGGTGGAGGCTGCTGATGAAAGGGGACCTGGCAGATGAAGAAAAAGAACCCCCCACTCCTCGAGATGAAGGTGATGAAAATACCCCTCCTCAGGAGAAGAAGATGAAGCCCTCAGTCCTCAGGGAGAAGCAAACGAAGACACCCCTGCCCCCGTAGAAGGTCAAATAGGTGGAGATGTCCCTCTCGTCCCCCTAGTCAAAAACCAGGTGGTGGAAATATCTTAGTAAAGCAAAATGGACTCTCTAGTATACATACTTTTAGGATTTAGAATATTTTTGTAACACTTTGTAAATTTTCCTAACCTTATTGTTTTATGTACCCAAGATTTATGTATAATTTTCCTTTAATCAATGAAAGTACACTTTGCGTTTCTATGCTTTTGTAAGTTTTTCTTTTTTTCTTTACTGGCTATCAGAACTTCAATAATGAACTAATTTAATGGATTAACTAACCTTATAAACTTAATTGTGAACCCTTCGAGGTCAGGCATCTTCTCAAAATGGGGGGGGGGCGTTGCGCTTTGGTAGGGGCTCCTCAAATATCTTCAAGTTTTCAAAATTCTCATCTTAATTCGATCAGGGTTTATCACACCTCACTCGATCAGGTCTTAGTCACTTAAGGATGCTTGATGCAACCCAGGACTTATAGCACCTGAGATGAATTATTATTTAAAAATTTCACTAAGTGTTAAGAAATTTTAGGGCATTCAGCCAACCTTAAACTTAGAAGAACTTGACCAGACCAGGGTTTACCACGCCTTGTCACTGACCAGGTTTTAGACTCAAAGAATGCCTGATTAGGGTCAAGGGCTTATGACACCTGGGAAGGGATAGGATTTACCAGACCTAATTCAGTCAGGGTTTACCACGCCTTGTCACTGATCAGATCTTAAACATACTAGATGCCTGATCAGGGTCAAGGGCTTACAGTACCTAGGAAGGGATAAGATTTACCAGACCTAATTTAGCCAAGGTTTACCACGCCTTACCACTGATCAGATCTTAAACATAGTAGATACCTGATTAGGGTCAAGGGCTTATGGCACCTGAGAAAAAATAGGATTTACCAGACCTAATCCAACCAGGATTTACCACGCCTTGCCACTGATTAGGTGTTAAACATATTAAATGTCTGATTAGGGTCAAGGGCTTACGGCACCTGGGAAGGGATAGGATTTTAAAATTCTTACTAAGTGTTAAGCGATTTTAGGGAATTCAGCCAACTTTAACCTTAGATTTTTAACCAAAGATATGTATGAGAGTGCTAAAATATACTTGGACACTTTTCTTTTATTCATAAAAGAATAATTATTACAAGTGTGTTACGAGATTACAATTGAATTCGCCTGAGGAAGAATTCTCTCAGGGGTAGTATTTCTTTAGCATCTCTGTATGCCATGTTTTGCCTAGAATGCTGTCGTTTGATCGGGCCAGTTTGTAAGTTCCTGGTCTGACTGTCCTAACCACTTGATACGGTTCTTCCTAATTGGCACCCAGGGATCCTTCCAATGTTACTCGTGTATTGAGGGTGATTCTCTTGAGTACAAGATCACCTTTCTTGAATGAGCGGGGTCTAACCTTTTGATTGTAGAACCTAGACACTTTTTATTGATGGGTGACATTCCTGATCAGAGCATGATCCTTGACTTCCTCTCTTAAGTCTAAATCAAGACGTATGACTTGTTGATTTTCTTCTTCACTGAAATGAGAAGTGTGAAATATTGGGATATCCATTTCGGTTGGGATTACTACTTCAAATCCGTAGGCCAGGAAGTAGGGCGTCTCACCTGTGGCTACCTTTACAGTGGTCCGGTAAGCCCACAAGACTTCGAGGAGTTCATCTGGCCAAGCTTCCTTCCCCTCACCCAACTTCTTTTTTAATAGTTTCTTGATGGTCTTGTTGACTACCTCAACTTGACCATTTTCTTTTAGATGAGCTGGGGATGCCAGCCTTAGATCAATATTCCATTCGTTATAAAACTTTTTCATTCCCTGATTATCGAATTATTTTTCATTATCTGCAATCAGGACGTTAGGAATTCCATGTCAATAGAGAATGTTTCTTCGAATAAAAGTGATGGTGTTCTTCTCAGTGATCATGGACAAAGGTTTCGCTTCTACCCATTTTGGGAAGTAATCAATGACCACAATAAAGTATTTTGCCTATGCCCTAGCAGGTGAAAAGGATCCTATCTGGTCAAGCCCTCATTGTGCAAAAGGCCAAGGACTCAGCAAGGTGGTCAGGTTTTCTAGAGGTTATCGGGGAATGTCTGCATATATCTGACAAGTATGACATTGTTGTACCAACTAGTGGGCATCTTTACTCATCATTGGCCAAAAATATCCCTGTCTGAGCACTCGATAAATCAGATTCCTGCTACTGCTATGATTGTCGCAAGTTTTCTGATGTATCTCGTTCAACACCCTTTTCGCTTTCTGTGGTCTCAGACATCTCAGGTATGGGGTGCTAATTCCCCTTTTGTATAGGATGCCCTCTATCATGACAAATCTGATAGCTTTTCTCTGGATCCTGAGAGCTTCGTTCTTGTCAGATGGCAGGATACCCTCACTGATGTACTTCAGGATAAGGTCTATCCATATTGACGATTCTTCCTGAGTGCTCAAGACATAAGTGCTCTTAGGGGAAGAGGTGCTCTTCCGTCCCAAGGTTTCGATAAGAATTGTACTGAGAATATTTTTGATAAGGGATGAGGCGAGCTTTAAGAATGCGTCAGCCAGGAGGTTCTCTGACTGGGAAATCTTTCACATCTCTACCTCTCGAATTGATCGATTAAGCGTCAAGCCTCTGCAAGGTAAGCCTTCGTGCTTTTCTTCCGAGCTTGATATGATCCGTTTAAGTGATTCACAAGAAGTTATGAATCACCATAGGTGGTGAGTTTGCGAATCCCAATCTCTTGAGCTGTTCTTAATCCTGCCAACAAAGCTTTATATTCTACTTCATTGTTAGTTACAGAAAAAAGAAATCTTAAAGCATACCTGCCTTTCTCTTTCTCTGGCCCGATTATTATGATGCCCGCGCCTTCCCCATTTTGACTTGCTGACCTATCAATCCACAGATGCCAGGTCAGGGATTCCTTCAGGTCAAGAGATGGCTAGTGTTTCTGCAGCAGTCTATTCAGCTACAAAATTCGCAAGTGTTTGTCCTTTGATAGCCTTGTGTAGTTAAAAATCGATGTCAAATTCGCTAAGTTTTACTATCCATTTGATCAGCCTCCCGGACAAGTTAGGTCGATGGAGAATTTATCGAACCGATTGGCTAGTCAGGACCGCTACTGGATGGGTTTAAAAATAGGGTCGTAATTTCTCGATTGCTATAACGAGAGCCAGAGACAACTTCTCTGGTGTTGAATATCTCGTCTTAGCATCTACCAAGGCTTTACTAGTGTAGTATATAGGCCTCTGAACTTGTTGAGAATCTTCCCTCACCAATACTAAGCTAACTGTATGTTCACTAACAGTCAGATAAAGATAAAGAATTTCCTGTGGCGAAGGGTTGACCAGTTGTGAGGCGAAAGTTAGATAATCCTTAAGTTGTTTGAAGGATTCTTCACATTCCTCACACCATATCATTCCCTTGCCTTTTCTCACAACCCTAAAAAAGGGGTGATACTTGTCAGTGAACTAAAAAATAAAATGGCTCAGAGCGGCCAATCTTCCCGTCAAACTTTTTAGCTCCTTCAACGTGCTAAGATTCTTCAAATTCAGGATTGCCTGTATCTTTCATGAGTTGGCCTCAATACCTCTTTCACTAAGTATGAAGCCTAGAAACTTTCCTGACCTGACTCCAAAGGCCCACTTCTCAGGGTTTAATTTTAGCTGGTATTCCCTGAGTAACGAGAATGCCTGTTCCAGGTGAAGAGGGTGGTCTGAAGCCCTGATGAATTTCGAGATAATATCTCTATGAATACTTCCATGGATTGTCTTATCAATGGCTTAAAAACCTTATTCACCCATCTTTGGAAAGTGGCCCCTGCATTCTTCAGGCCAAAAGACATGACCTTATAACAGTACAGCCCTTGATCAGTGATGAAGGCTATCTTCTCCTGGTCTGGTGGATACAATGGTATCTGATTGTATCCTGAGAATGCATTCATGAAACTTAATAGTTTGTGGCCTGCTGTGGAGTTTACTAATTGATCAATTCGGGATAAGGGAAAACTGTTCTTTGGGCATGCCTTGTTCAAGTCGGTGAAGTCAACACACATTCTCCATCTTTCATTGGCTTTCTTGACCAGGGCAACATTGGCCAGCCAATCTGAATATTTAACTTCCCGGATGAAATCAGCTTTGAGGAATTTATCTACTTATTCTCTAATAGCCCCTTGCCTTTCAGTGTTGAAGAGCATCCTCTTCTGACAGATTAGCTTGTGTGAAGAGCCAACTGCGAGATGGTGGGTTATAGCTCCTTTATCAATTCCTGACAGGTTTGCATGACTCCAGGCGAACACATCTGCATTCTGCCTCAGGGTTTCTATCAGAGCTTGCCTTTGCTCAGAGTTTAGTCAGGCACCAACCCTAACGACCTTTTTAGGGTAACGCTCATTCATGACCACACTGGTTAGGGTTTTTTCTGGTTCCACCCTAGGAAATGGCGATCTATCATGTTCCTTGTCCTGAACAACAGGTGATTCTCCCAACTCCGTTCCTGTGCTGGCTGAGGGATTGTTGGTTGGCTCAAGGGGATTCTCTAACGGCCTCTTACGAATGCAATAAGCCTGCTTTGAAGAAGTGGTAAAACACGACCTTGCTTCTCTTTGCTTGTCCCTTATAATGCCAATTCTTTTTTCGGCCTTAAATTTTAACTTCAGGTAGTGGATACTTTCCACAGACCTTGGTATTCTTGAGAAAAGGCCTTCTAAGGATGGTGGAGTAAGGGATTTTCAAATCAACCACCTGAAAATAAACCATGGTGATCTTTTGATAGGGCTTTTCTCTCATAATGACTGGCAGTTGTGTCGACCCCAGGGGAGTAATGCATGAATCTCTAAATCCGTGTAAAGTGAAACTGGGTAAAATCAACTCCAGGTCCTCTATGCCCCGGGAGTCCAGCGTATCTTTAAAAATTATATCCGTTGAACTGCCTATATCAATCAGGATTTTGCTGACCTGCTTCGATGCGAATCCCATCACTACTACCAAGGCATCGTCGTGGGGGTAATGGACCCCCATTTCGTCCTCATCTGTGAACATGATGGATACGATGGTAATCCTTGACCTCTTGTTTGTCTGCACATTCATCACATGAATATCGAAGGAATGACTGGGCAGTGAGTAGCGAGCGTAATTCCTACAGGAATTATTTGATAACCCCATCAGGGTGGGTTCTCCTGAGATAACCATAACACCGAGATCTAGCTCAAGACAGTCCTCGACGTTCTGATATTGCCCTGACTCTGGAAAGAAGTGTTGGGAATCGATGTAGTTTGTGAGATAGCTATTTTTGACAAGTACCTCAATTTGATTCCGTAAATCTTCGCATTGATCAATGATGTGACCACTTTCCCTGTGAAATTCATAGAATCACCCCTTGGTCTGTTTGGGCACCTTTGCTTTCATGGCTGGAGGATGTAGCGCCAAGAGACCCCGACTCTTCGTATACTCATATACTTTAGATAGAGGAGCTTTTAGTGGAGTAAATCCCTGGGTAGCTAACTGCTCCACTCTCCTGGGAGGGCTTCTTAGTGAATGTTGTTTTTGGGGTTTGTCATCTTTGAGGAGTCGGGGTAAAAATCTTCCCTGACCCCTATCTCTCCTATCCGCATCTCTTCTATTATATCTGAGATTCCTGGATCTAGCCCCTTTTCCCTTCTGCCATGCCTCCTGAGGATGTTCCCTCCTGGCCTCGATATTCTTCTTTCATTTTTAGCATCATCTTTCCTTCAATTTCAATTTCATCTAACAGTTTCATCCGGGCTGCTTTATAAGTGTCTATCGTACGCCGATGAATGGCGTACCAAGACCTTTTCAATTACAGGCCCTTTTTCAATCCTTCCAGGGCCACAGGATGATGGTAAGCCCCTAGTTCCATCACTTTTTCATGATATCTATGTACAAAACTTTTTAAAGTCTCTCCTGCTCCTTGACGAATGGACAGCATGGTGCTCAAGTTTCGGCTAGTGGTAACTGCTCCCTTAAACTCATTTTCGAAGAGGATCACCAATTGACTGAAGCTGTTGATACTGGATGGTGGTAGGCTCTTATACCAACATAGAGCTGGCCCTTTTAAAGTCAAAGAAAAAGGGTAGCACATTTGTAATTCAGTTAGACCCTGAATCAACATCATCTCTCTAAATGTGTCAACGTGTAAGGATGGATCAGTCTTCCTCGAGTAGGGAGGTAATTGGGACATCTTGAAATTCCTGGGGAGGGTCAAGGATAAGATCTCCTCTGAAAAAGGAGATTTGGGACCTAAGGGGAGGGTCCTTTCTGTTGTTGGGTTCTTTCTTTGAGCAGGGAGGTTATAAGCCTCCATCTCACATAGTAACTTTTTTACACACTCCTCCATCTCCCTCCTATTGATTACAGCAACTGCTTCTTTTTCTCGAGCATGCTTCTCATTTAGATAGAATCTCATATCAGTGGAGGCCAGACTATGTTCTACTTCTGACTGAATTGTCCTTCCGGGATTCTTATAAATGATAGTCCTCTTGTATCCACTCTCTTCGTGAATTTTGAAGGGGGTGTTTATTTCCTGAGGCACATGAGGCTCTTCCAACCTCTCAGTTACCTTAGCTTTTTCCTTTTGCCTAGGTGTCAATCTCTGCCCAGGTATATAATCATATACCTCCTTGGATTCCCGAACTTTTTCTGCACCACCGCTTCAGGGAGCACGACTTTTGAGGCCCTCAGGAGCCAGTGGTGTTCTTCCTTTCCTCAGGAAAATGGGCTCTCTGACCATCTGCCTCCTGACCTCTAGCAGCTTCTTTTTCAATACTTCTACCCTGCTGGCTAAAAATCCATTCACTTGTCTATTTCCTAACTAGGACCCCTCCCTGGTCAGGGAAATCTTTCCTCCTCCACGAGTGATACTTTTGTTGGAGTTGGAATCTTCATCTCCTCGTCTTCTTTCTGCCATTTCAAACTTTTCCTAAAGAAAAACTTCAAAAAATATTTTACCAAAAAACTTCAGAGAGTGTTACTTCCTCCTTCCTTCCTCCATGCACGGTGTTTCAATGTTTTTTTGTTGATTTCCACAGACGGCATCAGCTATTTGTGCAAGAATTGTCCGTGGACTCTCCTCGTGACCAACGTGGAATGACTTAGCTGGTGAGGTGTGAGGGCAATGCGGTTGTTCGTCGAGCGATGTATTCTACACAAAAAATAACTGCAATGTGGTATTTTCGACAGAGCTTCATCTCCTAAGCCTGCAAAGAAAGTAAATACCTCGGCGTGACGTCGGGAGGGATTCCCGACGGAAAAACTCCAATGCCTAAGTCAAAAAAAGGGGTGGAGGAATAAAATGTGCTTCCGATAAAAGTAGCAAAAAGAAAGTCTAAACGAACCAAGAATAAGAGAAGAAATGTATAGAGTTTACCCTCTAGAGATAATGAAGGGAAAAATAGAGGTAATCCGATTGTCGGATCTCTCTCAATCTCTCTATGTGGTTCAAGTGTTCCCAATCTCACGAGTAACAAGAAGTCTCACTCCCAAATTCAAAGACCAATTGACGAATATCGAAAAACCAACTAACTCACTTAAAGCCAACCAATAAAGAACCAGCCAACAAACCAACCCCCTTTCCGTTGAAGAAGCTTGGTTTATATAGTGTCCCTCCTTCGAATAGTGATATGACTTGGTATCAAAAAATAGGAAGGATGTGACATCTGACATAGGATAGTATGCAGTCGATTTTCTTTAATAATGCTGTCACATCTATCGGCTTTACAGGTCCGTCACCGTCCCATCACATGAAAATGATCAAAGGATAGGTTGGGTACTTTTGACGGGCCATTTGTCATTAACCATTCCTATTTTTTGAGTGGGAGGGGCACATGTTCATTGATACTCTAGTTAGGGATCGTCGGAGAGCCAGCAGCCAAAGAACTCTTGACTTGAGCTGGGGATGATTGTGAAATTCAACTTTCGGATGCTTGCGATGATACTGATTTTCCTAGAAAGCAGGTTGCCTGGGCCGAAGTTTGCCTGAGACCACAATATCCCTGAACCGGGGGATACTTAGGGCGAAGTTTACTTGAGACCACAGGATCCTTGAACTGGGGGATACCTAGGGTGGTGGCATCGCTGGATCGAGGTGCTTGGAACAGAGTACACTTGAGAAGAAAGTACCCCGGGATGACATCTGGCCTCCTGCCACGTGTCTTACTGATTAGATGTCCACATGTTATCTCTGTATTTTTCTCCAAACATCCAGTCCCCCAGTCTCTGGTGTGAGACTCGTAGAGCTCGCACCAGAAAATCATGCCTGAGATGAATCATCTCAGGGAGGGAATGGTTTCAGGGGTTTTAAATTGACCAGTACTGTGGTCAATTATTGAGGTGGTTGTCGTGTTACAGAAGCTTCCTGTTCACTTGCGTCCTTTTTCTTTCCTTCAATGATTCCGCTAGCCTGATACTGATGTGTCTTGTCTGAGTATCTGTTCCGACTGCATTAATTGTCCCCTATCAGGAGTCACATCATATCACATCACAATTGTCAACAATTGTTGTCAACTGCCAACAACCATCAACAGTTGTCTCTAAAGAGATGACTCCTCGATTCCTGGGTAGATTTTAAATATAAGGCTAAGAAAGTGCCATGTGTTAGATTATTGCTGGGGGATGTGACAATTTCTTGATCCCTAGGGAGTATTAATGGTTTGGATGCGTGATAACTCCTTGGTGGTTTAGATCTATGGTAGGGATTGCCTCTCCTTTCCTATAAATACCTCCTTCCTTCACTTGTTATTTTCGCGAAATCTGACTTTGCTCTATACTCTCTCTCTCTCTCTAAGTCTTTCATGCTTTCATTGCTTTCTGCTTTCTGTGTGTTTTTTGTTGCAGGTTAGGTATTTCTTGATCTCCTTCACAAATAGATGGCCGATAAAGGAAGCTCAAAAGATGTAACTTGTTAGAAGGAGTCCTCCCATGCAACCACCCCTACTCATGAGAGAGCGGATGATGAAAGGAACACCACCGGGCAAGCTCGAGCCAGGGGACTCAACGAAGCAGATTGGTTCCCCTCTACCATTACTGAGGCGGATATTCAAACCTATCATAAATTACACGAGATCCCAGCTGACATCCATCTCAGGGTCCCCAGGGCTGAAGAAATCTCTGGGAACAGGGGAGATAACCTTTAATGAAGAGCATATATTGCTCGAGGTCAGATTTTCGTTATAGCCCTACTTCGTCCGAATGTTTCAGGCATTCAGGATTCCCCCTTACCAGCTCACTCTGAACAGCTGGAGGATTTTGGGGGGCCTTTTTGTACTGAAGGCTGGGGCCAAGTCTCCTGCCCCTACCTCGGATGAGGTACTGTACTTTTACACTCTCAAGAAGAATACCAGTCAATACTCGGGGTGGTACTACTTGTAAATCCATCCAAGATACCAGCCAAAGTTGAAGGGTAGTCCTTCCTATAACAAGGATTGGAAGGACCGCTGGTTCGTGATCAGCGATAACTGGGCGAGATCTCCTTAGAGCACTATTCCCACAACTTTTCAGGAGCTAGGTATGATATGTGAGGTACTACTTATTAAAATTAAACGTATATCCTTGTTTACACAAAAGATTTACAGACAAAATATTTCTGGTAGCCGTATCAAAATACATAACATTGTACAATACAATACTATGGCCTGATGATAAAAAGAGTCTACACATCTCGGAGTGAGTGGCTGCAACTGTTGCACCGTTCGTCATCTTCAACAAGACAGCTCCATCTTCTAGTGACTGCTCACTGTGAAGTGCCTGCAAACACATATAAATATGTGAGGTAGCAGCTGAATCTATAATCCAGGAATGTGAATCTGAAATAACATTTA
>JAVXUL010121180.1:0-16832 GCA_035590515.1 Trichilia minutiflora | reverse complement strand
CTTACCCAACTCACTACTTTTAACCTTGTAAATATTAACTTAACTGGTGAGATCCCCTCTGTGCTCATGAAATTAACACAACTTATGGAATTGGATTTGAGTTATAATCAATTAACAGGTTTAATCCCATCTTGGTTGATGAACCTTAACAAACTATCAGTACTGTTTTTAGATGTTAATCAACTGACTGGCCATATCCCAGCTGAAATTAGAAACCTCACTCGACTAGAGCTTCTGAGTCTTAGGAAAAATCAAATGGAAGGCTCAATTCCTAACTCCATCTATGAGCTCAAGAATCTTCAGCGACTAGACCTTTCGTTCAACAAATTAAGCGGCATACTGGATGTAAACTTGCTCCTTACTAACTTGGAAAGCTTATATAAATTAGTTCTCTCATCAAACAAGATTTTAGTGCTTACTGGAAACACTTTAAATAAAAGCACTATGCAAAAATTTTCGGTTATAGGATTCAGTTCATGCAACCTCAAAGAATTCCCATACTTTTTGCATAACCAAGATCAATTGATATCTCTAGATCTTTCCTCTAACATGATTGTTGGCCAGATACCTGGGTGGTTCTCAAATATAAGTATAAATAATTTGCTATATTTGAACCTTTCTAACAATCTATTGACAGGCTTTGAGCAAAATCTTCAACCTCTTCCGTGGAAAGAATCAGTTGTAGATCTTAGCTTTAACAAGTTGAAAGGACCTCTCTTGATGCCATCAAAGTACATTTTTACCTATTTAATTTCAAACAATCAGCTAATAGGTGAGATTCTACCACAGATATGTAGTTTCAACAATCTTCATGCTCTTGATTTATCTTACAATAATTTGAGCGGAAAGCTTCCAAAATGCTTGGGCAATTTGAGTTTTACATCGTCAGTGTTAAAACTACAAGGTAACAACATTCGTGGAAACATTCCTGAAATCTTCGCAAGGGGAACAAATTTGAGGATGATTGATTTAAGCAATAATGCATTGCAAGGGAGATTACCTCAATCACTAGCCAACTGTGTGAAGTTGAAATTTCTTAATCTTGGAAATAACCAAATCACCGGTTATTTTCCTTCTTGGTTGGGAACTCTTCCAGAGTTAAGAGGTTCTCATTTTGAAATTCAACAGATTTTATGGAGAAATAAAGGAACCTAAAAGAGAATTTGAGTTTCCCAAACTACGCATCATTGATCTCTCTCATAATAGATTTGCAGGAAATCTTCCGTCAAAGTACTTCCGGTGTTGGAATGCAATGAAGGCTATGAATACAAGTATGTTAACATATTTGCAGGATTTACTAGTGCCAGGAATGTTTGTTCAGCAGCTTACCTCCGACACCTATTATGATTTTTCATTAACACTGAATAATAAAGGCAACGAGATGGAATATAAAAAGCTCTCAAATTTGATTACTGCAATAATTTTCTCTAGCAACAATTTTGTGGGAGAGATTCCACCATCAATTGCAAACTTAAAGGGGCTTCGAACTCTAGACCTTTCCAGCAACAATGTTGAAGGGCACATTCCATCATTTTTGACAGACCTGATGCTACTAGAATCATTGGACTTGTCAAATAATAAGCTCTCAGGAGAAATCCCTCCGCAACTAGCAGAGCTTTCGACACTTGAGTTCTTTAATGTGTCCAATAACAATCTCACCGGACCAGTACCATGGAGAAACCAACTCAGTACATTCGATAATAGGTCATTTGATGGAAATCCAGAATTGTGTGGAGAACCTATGTCAAGAAAATGTGAAAAGTCTGAGGCTTCGCAAAAAGAAGATTCACGCTCATCCGATTCTCTTTTTGTATTCGGCTGGAAGATTGTTGCAATTGGATATGCAAGTGGAACAATAATAGGATTGGTTTTGGGTCACATCTTCAGCATAAGAAAACATGAATGGCTTGCAAAAACATTTGGTCTGCAACTAAATGTTATGCAAAGGAGGAGAAGTAGGAATTGAATGGAAGGAGTGAAAAGATGTGAGAGTAGTCTCCTATGAAAACTTGTTTGTTTTATGATTTGTATTTCAAGGTCGTATTGTATCAATAAGTTTTATATATAGTTGATTACATTTTAGTACATCTCAAATATGCCATTAACAGGTTATATTCGTAAATTTTTTGTGCAAACTTATTCATATATATCAAATAAAAACAATAAATGAAAATAAAACTATATAATCAGTCACCCAAATTATCATGTAAGTTTGTAGGAACGAAAGTCCACCAGGGAAGGCAATACAAAGTCAATTACCATATGCATAAGGCATTACAATACTACCCTAATAAACAGGGAAAGAACATGAAGACAAGAAGACTGCTTACTAAACTAAACTGATAAATAATTTGATACTAGATATCTAATTTCATCATAAAGCCATAATATGCTTACACTGATTCTGTATCTTCCATTTTTGGAAAACGGATGTTATAGCATGTCCTATACCAAACTCCTTTTCCAGAAACTAATCAATTTCCAGAAACACCCATCTACTCTGCCATTCTTTATATTGAATAGACGTTTTGGCTTGCAATACACCTACAGGAGATATTTAAGCTTGGAAAGACAACTGATGCTTACAGGTAGTGAAACAAAATTGTTTTGGCTGAGATTTGATGTCTTCAATTAGAATAAGTTGCATGCTGGAGTTTTTGGGAGAGAGTTTGGAAGAGAATATTTTTCTACGTATTATTCATATTGAACACGCCTATTTATACATATAGAAGATAATAAAATAATTTTAAAATATACTAAATCCCTAATTTATTTAAATCAAATAAATCTTCTAAAAGACCTATTCTACTGCAACTTTTATTATTTTTTTTAAAAGAATAGCATATTGTTGTATATAAAGGTCGAGCTTTACAAAACCTCCACCCACCCACCACCCCAACTAACTGTCACAAAACAAAAGCTCTCAAACCCCACAACACACCCCAACAAGCAAACATAGAAGATAAACACAAAACTGCAAAAAAAGCACCCAAAATGAAACACTGCAGACATGGCAACTGCAACATGAAAACAACCAAAATGAAAAAGTAGCAAAAAGAGACAACTACAACTTTTATTGTTAATTTAAATTACTTTGAATCATTCTTCAACAATTGACATACATTCTTGTTTTTCAGCAAAAAATTACTATACTAATTTGTTTAGTTGTCCATTCTTAATTGTCTTGACTTCCCCTTCGGTCGGGCTTTTTCTATGGTGTCAGCTTGACCTTCCATCGATGGTGAATATTGACCTTAGATTGACGTATAAATATATCAAAAAAATAATAAATTCGTTCTTAATTTTAGCCAAACAACAAATCGATATTTGATCTTTCCCTTCCTTTGTTAATATTAAAGTATTTGAGGATTTTTAAGTTTAGGTCTAAAAATGTCATGGGATAAAGAAAATCATAGAATTGAAGTTAGAAAAATTGGTAAGGAAGACATAACATACTGTATTGAAAATGACAATACATCACTAAGGGTGGCAATTTGGGTCACGATACGATTATTTGACACGAATTCGATAAAATTAAACGGATTCGAATTTGAAAATTTTGATACGAATAATAAATGGATCGTATTCGTGTTATACGATTAATAATCGTGTTGGATTTGGATTTGACTTTTTGAATTCGTTTATTCATTTAAAATACGATTAAGACACGATTAAAACACGATTAGTTAAAAGAATAATCGAGTTTAAATAAATAATTATGTCTAAATGAATAATTACTTAATATAGTAATTTTATTTATTTATATTTGATACTTATTTTATATTAAATAAATAATTAATTAAATAGGTTAAATTTTATATTGATTAATTAAATGGATTGAATTAAGTTAATGATCTAATCATATTGTATATTATATCACCTATTTTAAAAATAAATGACACGATTAATAAATGGATGACACGATTATTAAATGGATAACACGATTAATAAATGGATCGTATTCGGATTGAGGGTTCTTAATACGATTAATAAATGGATCGTATTCGGATGAGTACAAAAAAATACTATAAGTTCATTGACATGACACGAATACGATACATTTATCCGAATTGACATCCTTATACGTCACCTTGAGAATGAATGTTAAAGGGACAAAGACCGAGAAAAAGTAACTAGGAGGTTTATTGACTAATGTTGAAATTAGCAAGGGTTAAATTATAATTTACAAACAAATAAGTAAACAAAAAATAATAATAATAAAGCAGGGATTGAAAAAGGGGCTCCTTCCTTGTTAATGTTTGTGATTGTGAAAGACCTTCTATATCATTACTTAATTATTATTAATCGCCAACCACGCTACTTGTGATTGGAAAAGACTTTTTTAATCAACAAAAATATCAGCAAAATATTTATTTATTAATCTATATCTACCCAATCATACAAAAATTATTGAAGATAAAAATTTTCAATAATTAGCTGTCAAAGTTTCAATGATAAAAATTATAACCATTATTTATAAAAAAAAAAAGTGATTTAAGTAGTAATTTTTTTATAATTGTATAAATCATTAGTCTAATAATATTTGTAATAACTCAAACCAACGAAATTAACTGATGACCGATGATAGTTGACCTTCGACTGGAGTGGCTGATCGGCTGCCCAATTTAATGGTCCCTTGCGGTCGTTGTTAAGATTGCTAAAAAAATTCAAAATTTTAGAGTATTGGTTCGAATTTAAAAATTTGATACCCTAAGTATAAGGTTTTTATTTAATTAAAATTGGATTAAATTTAAAATTTTAGATTCAATTTTAAATATAATCAAATCATATCCTAATAATTAGGTATTAATTTTTATTAATAATTTATTTTAAAATTTTGATTATTATTATTATAAATTTTTTTTAATTTGATTAAATTATAAGAATTATTTGTGAAATGATAATTTTAGAGTATATATATACACACACATGAAAATATAAATATATTCTTTTTTTAATACTTTTCAAAAATCTCTTTCTTACTTATGAAAAAAAGATATTAAAGATCTTTTCTACTGAAGATTTCGAAAGAGAAATCGAAAATTAAAGAAATTGATGTCTAGTTCTATGAACTTAACGCACCCACAATAAAAGTATGGTGCTATTATTTGTATATGTATTCTTTTTATCTTAAATTAAGAATAAATATTATTCTCTTTTTTGTTTTTTAATATTTTATATTTTTTAATATATTATTTTGTTTTTAATGAAAATAAAATTTTGTTTCGAAAAAAAGCTCTACAATTATTTGAAAAAATAAAAAATATTTATTTGTTCTCATTCAATATAATTTTGATTATTTTAAGTAAGAACAATTGATTTTTATGTTATTTTTATAAATGGGGTTGAACGAATTGGGTTTCGATCGAACGAATCTGATACTTTCGAAGTTAGAGAGCTCCTAATTTTTTGTTTGAACAAAATGATCAATTTGATCGAACGAATCACTATTCAATCAAACAAATCTGAGATCAAAATTTTTCAAAGAGTTCCTCCAAATTTCGTTTGAACGATCCACTTTTCGTTCGAACGAAATATTCTATTTGCTCGAATGAATTACCCATTCGTTCGAACGAATTTGGGACCAGGAATTTGTTCAAATAAATTGCACATTTTCTTTCAAATCCTTCCCTAAATTAGAAAATATTATTGGAGTCTTACTCAAAATAAAACTAACATTTAATTTCACTGAGATCCCTGTGTTCACAATCCCAAAACTTCATCTTAAGCAATTCAACTATCAAAAAATTTACGAAATCACGCCCACATGCACACGGGATACAGGATGGATGCAATTGTATGAACAGTAAAAATATAAAATTACAAATATATCCTTGAGATCTAAGCATGAGGCTCACAATTTGAATTTAGATATTTATTTATTTTGTATAGTTATTCATATTTTTAAAGTTATTTTGGTTGTTTTAAATTTTTTGAATTAAAATGTAAGATTTTTCAAATTTATTTAAAAAATAGGGACTAAATTATAAGAATTATAAAATTTTTATTTTTATTTTAAAATTTTAATTATAAAATCGATACCCTGTTTAAATAGGGTACCGGTTTGGTTTCAACAAGGAACCAGTTTTCGGTCTCCTGTTCAAACAGGACCGAATCTGAATTAAAAAAATCCAAATCTAGTTTTAAACGGATCGGATATCGGTTCGACTAAAAAAAATCGGGATTCGGTCTAGTTTTAGCCCTACTGATCATCCCATTCGAACTTAACCCCCTTTCTTGTAAGTCAAGTTAATGGTGTAGTCAACACAGAGAAACCCAAAAAGCTACGAATCTAAGTGACATATTTTGATCGTTCCTCTTGTACAATAACTTCAATCTTCTTTAGATCCACAAATATCCCACTGTTGGATACTATATGCCCTAAAAATTTCACGTCTCTAAGCCAAAACTCAGACTTAGAGAATTTTGTATAAATCTTTCTCTCTCTCAAAGTTTGAAGTATTACTCTCAGATGTTGAGTATGTTCTTTCTTACTTCTTGAATATACAAGTATGTTATTAATAAATACAATGACAAACTTGTCTAGATAGGGGTGAAAAACTTAATTCATCAAATCCATGAAAACTGTAAATGTGTTTGTTAATCCAAAAAGAATGACCAAGAACTTATAATGATCATAACGAGTCATGAATACCGTTTTGTGGACATCATCCTCTCTAATCCTGAGCTGATGATATTCCGATCTCAAGTTAATATTGAAAAATACACTTGCATCCTAGACTGATAAAATAGATCATCAATATTTAGAAGTGGATACTTGTTTTTAATGGTTATCCAATTGAGCTATTTGTAATCAATACATAACCTCAACATATCATCCTTCTTCTTCACAAACAATACTGATGCATCCCATAAAGATACACTTGATCGGATAAAACTCTTATTGATCAAATCTTCTAAATGAATTTTCAATTCTTTTAATTCTACAGATGCTATATGATAAGGCGGTATCAAAATTGGTTTAGTCCCTATAACAAGATCAATATAAAATTCAAATTCTCTATTAGGCGGTAATTTAAGCAATTCCTCTGAAAGCACATTGGAGAATTCTCTAACCATTAGTATTTATTTCAGGATAACTCCTAAATTTGATTTATCGATCATACATGCCAAATATGCTTGACACATTTTCCTTAATAACCTCTTAGTTTTTATCCTCAATATCACACAAGAAAGAAGCATTCTCCGCTCGTCTGTAAAAATAATTTCTGGCACACTCAACCTTCTGAAGGTTACTACCTTTCTAAAATAATCAACTAAAGTATAATGCTATGATAACCAGTCTATCCCAATATGGCATCAAAGTCTTAGATTCTCAACGAAATCAGATCGACCTCAAGAGCAATATCTCCTACCAAGACCTCACAGTGATCCGAAGCAATCTCTGCCCCAAGGGCATATGAATAATTAACTCTGGTTTTAATGGTATCAGGTCTCTATTAGCGAGCTGTGTAAATGCCATGCTAATGAATGACCTATCTGAACCAAGGTCAACTAGTATGTATGCTGGATGGTTAAAAATCATCACCATACCCTTAATCACTTCTGAATTAGTCTGACCTTACTCTTGATTTATAGTAAATACCTAAGTTTGAACTCGTGATTGGTTCCTCTAATTACTCTGGCGAGTGTGCATATTCCCTAAACTAGAGCAGTGAACACCTAAGGATAATGGTTGAGGCATAAGTTATTGTGAACTAAGAAACCTAGAACTTTGCCCAAGCTATCCCACTACCTCTGATCTCTTCAAACTAGATAATATTTCTTCATATATCCGACCTTACCACGGTGATAATACACTATAGGTGCTCTACAAGGCCTATCATGAAACTGTCTAAAGTTTGGACATTGTCTTTGACTTGACAATTTCTTATCCGCACGCTCAGATCCCGAAATAGGAGTACTAAATCAAGACGATCACTGATTCTTGAGGGAGAATGGTGAAACCCATTAACAAAACATGAACCCTAAAACTTCCATTAAAGCTTCCAAGCTCCAATCAACCAAACTATCAACCATAACACCAAATCATGATTATAACCAACATATACACATGATCTAATACCATTATATAAGTTGATTATAAGAAAAACATGTGATTAGGGTTTATGGAGTAAAATTCATAATTATTTGCATTTCAGTCCAAGATTAATGAAATCAAAAGCTTCAATCACTAACCTTTAGTGATTCCTTGATGAATCAAACCCCAAAATGATGGTGTCTCAAGAGAAATCAAATCCTTGGTTAATTCCTTACTATAGTCGGATTTGATGGAGAGGAAAAAGAGCTTTTGTTTTATAATTATCCAATAATTATGATTAGTTTTTTAAAAAATAGAAAAATATCTATTTATAGTATTTGACCATTTACTAAAGTATCCTTGGTCTTTATAGTCAAAGAAAAATGAATCCCAAAACTTATCAAACAAACTTCTCAATACTAAATATAAAATTACACTCAAGCTCCTATACTTTGAAAAAATTATGAATAAGTCCCAAATCCAGTCAAACTTACTTTGATCAAATTTATTTTAACTTTATTTATATTTCTCAATATTAATGGAATATTGTAGCTTATTTTAACTCACATTTAGATTATAAAATATAACTCTCAATTTGTGAAACTCTTTAACACGTAAATCTTTTATATTTTTTGACCTAATATTATCTTTAAGAGTGCTAGTTTATTGTAGATAATATTTTCTCTCTCCAATAGCAAGAATAAGCACAATTGATTGTGATCTCTTAGTTTACTATGATATTAACCTGAAGTCGAAATTGATCTTATTAAATCTATTTTGAACTATTCGATACTCAACGACTATGGTTAACATTTGGCAATGTGCCATAGTCCCTAAATCACAATGAAAAAAATCTTCATCAAACCTTTTATGCTTGATTGTATGTTTTATGTGGATGATTCCTTCCATTCATGTAATCCTAATTAAGTTATGGCTCATGGATGTCAAAACCTCTAAACTCAATTTTTACTTAGGTTGTTGACCATCATACACTGAACTCATTACCATTAAACTCTTTCATTAACTATTAGTCGCTTTGGCCAAAGACTTATATCTTAAGTATTTACCAACATCTGACTAGAAACTCAAATTTGAACTAGGGCAACGATACCCTAATATCCTATGTATTAAGTCAATGGATTCTATCTTGACTATCACTCACACTCAAATATAAACAACACATAATCAAATTGAATTTTTATATGAGACATAATTAATCCCATATTTATACACCATATGAACCATGTGCATCTATACCGAAAGATGACAATGACATCTCAGGTCTGAGGAATAATTATCACACTAATAGAATTATATGATGAATCATTGACTTTATACTTTCATGTGATTTGTTATATCTGTGGTTACATTTGAAAAATAGTTCTCTAACTATTAATCCATACTAGTATCCCAATGATATGACATTATATCACTCGCATTAATATCATCTCATAATATTCACTGAAGACATCTAGTATGTCTATTATGCAATATTGATACCTAATCAATATGATTTCTATAGGGATCATTTAGATAATTAAATTATCTAGGCAATTTCTGTGTGTACTTTTCATTGCTATGAATAAGAAAAGAAAGCAATATACACATAAGAAATTGAAAAAAGTTTCATATTATTTTTGTAGAGATCAGAAAGGCCTTTCCATTGATATATTATAGGTTCCATGGTGATATCCGAGCCAAAAGTTATGGCCATTTGAAGTATTAGTCCTTAGATGAAGGAGAAGAGGCAAAAGTATCAATATCTATGTAGAAAGGTATCGATACGTTAGGGGTGAGGCCAAAGGTATCGATACCTTTAGAGAAGGGTATCGACACCTTTCAGAATTGATGGCCAAACGTATCAATACATTACAAGCATTATGATCAGTAGTAGTGTCAAACGTATCGATACCTTGGCAAGGGTATCGACACCTTCATGATGGAGAAGTGCATATTTATGACGAAACATATCAATAAGTTAATGGAAGGTATCGACACCTTGCAGGCTTAGTGAACAGTAAATAGCCAAATGTATCGATACGTTAGGAGAAGATATCGATACATTGCAAGCATGATAAATAGTGGAAAGCCAAAGGTATCGATATGTTTTGGAAATGTATCGACACCTTTGAGTGATATCATAGCTTATTTGCACAAAACAGGGGATCGTGTTCCCCATTTTCATTTTCTTCACTCTCTCTCTTTCAAAGCAGTAGAAACCTTTTTCTCTCAATTGTGAAAACTGATCTTAGCCATGTCTTCACCAAACTCCATCATTTTGATTCTTATAAACTCAAAACCAACACCAAAACCCAAAAATCTTCTTTGATCGGAGTTTTACCCATCAGATCGTGAGGATTTATGAGAAAAAGAGGTATAGTGAATAGTAACCAAAGAGAGATTCAAGCTAAAAAGGATCTCTAAGCTCACCTATCAGTTTGGGCATGGTAACCAAGATGGGAGGATCTCCGTCGTAAAGAGGATACCACGAGGGTGGTTTTTCATCCCAGAACTGAGTGAACACATTCCTTTTCCTTTATCTCATTTTATGTTATTTTTGAATAACTATAATGCTAGAGATGACAGTATATGAATATGTATATGTATAAGTAAAATTAAGAGGCATTGGATGTATATTATGTGGTGGTCGAGTTAGCCCCTTGCTTGTGATAGTATTAGAATTATTGAAAATCTTTGATTGCTGTGAATGTGAGGTCAAAGGCCTATAGTGCTTGTGCTTGATATTATGACATTGTGATTGTGAGGTCGGAGGCTAATTTTATATATATTTGTGAATGTGGTATAGTTGAGTGTAATGGCCAAGGTGTCATACTCATCGACTTGGCCTTGTGAGCCATAGATAATGTTTTTGGCCTTGTGAGCCCGGAGTATAGAATTCAATAGACCTCGGAGTGTAGATTGACCATACAGTCCTAGGTGGGATGGATGAAATCCACATGTTCAGGCTAAAGTATGCTAGCCTTATACTGATATGATAGTATCCCAACCAAGGTTACGGATTGGCCATATAGCTCTGAAGGAGTGGATAGGATCCTATAAATCGAGGGATATTATACATGGACACACATCCTCAACCAGGGTTACAGATTAGTCATACAGTTTTGAAAAAGTGGATGGGATCCTATAGACCGAGTGGATATACATATTTGATGTTATATTGGTTTTCTAGACATGTATACGATGCCACATTTTACTATACTGATTTAATGATTATGAGGATTTTTCGTAATCGATGTATGGGCTTTTGATTTTTATTTTTGTGTATTTGTATACTCATAGAGTATTTTTCCAAATACTCACCCCCTCATTTCCCATTTCAGGTTAGTATAGTCAGGTGCGGTACAGCATAATTAAAGCGAGACTTTAGCATATTTTTTGGGTACTCGACTCAAGTTTTTATATTATGGTCTACTGTACAAAAAACTATTTGTAATAAAGTGATTTTATATATTTGGCTTGGTCAGGAATAACTTATATTCTATTTTAAGAAAATACAACTGTTGATATTTGTATGATTAAAAATCTTCCATGTTATTTTATTTTATTTTATTTTTAAAATGAATTTGAAAATAAGTATTAATGTCTTGCGGGTACTAGGACTGCATTCTAAATGATAGGATGTATTTCTGGGATTCGCAATGATTGTCACGTGGTCGACTAGGGTTGGGGCGTGACACTGCAAGCATTTATCATCAATTCCTTATGTTGATCAATTTAATATAAGATCTTTTATTTTATAATATATTTTAATAGAGTTTATTATGTTTTCTAATTGTTATATTATAAACCATTGGATTTTGTTTAAGAATGTTATTTTTATTAAACTCTAACTGATTACTGTATTTCTAACAATATAAATAGTAACAAGATGGATACACAATCAAATGTCAATAACATTAGAATGATCAGAAACCAGAAAAGTTCAAGGGATTGGATTTCAAATGTTGGCAACAAAAAATAATTTTTTAATTGACAACCATGAACTTGGCAAATATAGTCAAGGAAGATGTTCCCAAATTTGATAATGGCCTTATAATGAAAGACAATATAATGACAATAGAGGCCTAGAAGCAGTCAGATTTCCTATATAGAAAAATATAAAACTGAGGATATAGGAGCGAAAAAATTCATGATCGATTAATTTCTCGAGATGGTTGACACCAAAATAATGATCAAGCAAGTTGAAGAATTACAAATCCTCCTACATAAATTACACTCAGACGGTTGTTCTATAAATGAACACTTTTAGGTCAGTGCTATAATTGAAAAATTGTCTCTGTCATAGAAGGATTTCAAGATTTATTTGAAACATAAATATAGGGAGATGACTATGGAATACCTGATATTGAGGCTACATACAAAGGAAATCATAAAAAAAGAGATAAGACCGATATAAGTTTTATGGAAAATAAGGCCAACATAATTGAAAATGGTTCCTTGAAGTTGAAAAACTAAAAGCAGAAAAATAACAAAATAGTAAAAAAGAAAATAACAAACCACATGCACTAAAGGGAAAAGCCTTTAAGAAAATAAAAGGTAATTGTTGGGTATATGGGAAGGCTGGACATAAAGTCGTGGATTATCGCTATAAGAATGACCAAAGCACTTCAAATTCTAGTTCAAATAATCAAGTTAATACTATTGATATGGATGTTAATCTTGTTACTGTAATTTCTGAAATTAATACGATAACAAATGTTAAAGGCTGATAGGTTGACATAGGAGCAACAAGGCATATTTGTGATGACAGAAATCTGTTTTCAAGCTTCACAAATATTTTTGGTAATGAAAAGCTCTATATGAAAAATTGTTCCTCATATGTTGTTCAAAGAAAGGGAACTGTGTTGTTAAAATTCACTTCTGAAAAAATTGTAACCCTAAAAGATATTTTGTAAGTTTCTGATATAAGAAAAAATTTAGTGACAGGTTCATTGCTTAGTAAAAATAGATTCCAACCAATTTCCAAATCCAATAAGTTTGTACTTATTAAGGCAGGGATGTACGAGAGAAAAGTTATCTAATTGATGGAATGTTTAAACTTAATGTAATGGTTTCTAATGCTATGAATAAAATCAATAATTCTATTTATATTACTGATTCTTTTTATATATGGCATGCTAGATTAGGACATGATAATAATCTATGCTTCTATAAGATGGTCCATTTAGGTTATTACCAAAATGCATTGTTAATTTAAAATATAAATGTGAAATATATGTTAAATCCAATTTGCTAAGCAAAGTTTTAAAACTATCAAAGAAAGATTAAATGAATTACTAGGTTTAATTCATAGTGATTTTTGTGATTTTAAGTCCATATCTACAATAGGTGCAAAAAATTATTTTATTATTTTTATTGATGATTGTAGTAAGTTTTCCTATGTCTATTTGATAAACAACAAAGGTGGAGCCTTAGAAATATTTAAATCATACAAGACAGAAATTGAAAATCAATTAGATAATAATAAGGTTTGATAGGGATGGTGAATATTAGTCCGCTGCATTTGCATAATTCTATCAAAAATATGGAATTATACATCAAACAACTACACCTTATTCTTCACAACAAAATAGAATTACAGAAAGAAAAAATAGAATATTAAAAAATATAATTAATTCTATTTTAAATAGTTTAGGGCTTCTCTATAATTTATAGGGTAAAACCTTACTTATTACAAATCATATATTAAATCAAATTTCACATAAGAAGACAAATATATCTCCTTATAAAGTATGGAAAGGACAGTTACCAACTTGTAAAATCTTAAAAGTTTGCGGTTGCCTATCAAATATTCAAATTTCATTGCCTAAGAGAATTAAACTTGGACCAAAAATAATAGACTGTATTTTTATATGTTTTACTAAAAATAGTGCAGCATATAGACTTTTAATTATTAAATCAGATACATTATACTATGTATGTTAATATAATAATTGAATCTATCAATGTCAAATTTTTTGTTATAAAACAGAAAGGATAGATTCCTTTAAAACAAGAGTATATAATGATACTCTTAAAAAATCATCTACTTTAAGAAATCAAGACTATAACTTAGAACTTAGAGGAGGAAAAACAATAAAAATTCTAAAGAATTTTGGTCTAGACTTTGTTAGTTTTTTAATAGAATCAAAACCACAAACATAAAAAGAAGTGATGTCTTCACCAAAAGCTCCTTTATGGAAGACAACCACCAATAGTGAAGTAAAATTCATTTTACAGAACAATATTTAGGAATTGGTGGATTTATCACTCAGAAATAAATAAGTTAGTTACAAGTAGATTTATAAAAAAAAAAAAATGCTTAAGGTCGATGGATCAATTGATAAAAAAGCTCGCTTAGTTGCTAAAAGATATCGACAAAAGGAATGGTTGGATTATTTTAATACTTACTCTCCAGTTTCTAGAATAACATCTATAAGGGTATTAATTATAATTGATGCATTATATCAAAATGGAAATCCATCAAATGGATGTAAAGATGGCATTTTTAAATGGAGAACTTGATGAAAAAATTTATATGGAACAACCAGAGGGATTTATGATCAAAAGTCAAGAAAACAAAGTCTGTAAACTTGTTAAGTCATTATATGGGCCTAAACAAGCACCAAAACAGTGGCATGAAAAATTTGATCATAAAATGATAGTATAAAGATTTAAAATTAATGAATGTGACAAATGTGTCTATATTAAAATGATGAAAAGTTCTTGTGTGATGATATGCATATATGTAGATGATATATTCATAATTATGACAAGTAAAGATGCAATAAATTTCATCAAAAAGATGTTGAGTTCAAAATTTAATATAAAAGATTTAGGTCTTGTTAACATTATTTTAGGAATTCAAACCAAGAGACATGATAAAGGATACATTCTTATACAATCTCATTATAGTAAAAAAAAATATTGAAAAGGTCTAATCAGTCTAATTATAAATCTATTGTTACTGCTTTTGATGCAAATTATCAATTAAAGAAAAATAATAGAGATACAATTTCTCGGTTCAAATATTCATAAATAATTAGCAGCCTTATGTATTTTATGAATTCTACTAGGCCAGACCTTGCTTACTCCATCAGTAGGTTTAGTAGATATATACACAATCCTAGGCATGACCATTGGACAATATTTATCATAGTATTAAGGTATTTAACATATACTTTAAATTATGGATTGATGTATAAATCATATCCACCAGTAGTAGAAGGTTACAATGATGCAAATTAGATTTCTAATAATACAAAACCAAATTAACAAATGGATATGTATTTATATTAGGTGGAGTTACAATTTCATGAAAATCCTCTAAACAGATGTGTATAGCACGATCTACTATAGAATCAAATTTTATATCGCTATATAAGACTGTAGAAGAAGTAGAGTGGTTAGACATTCTAGTCTGACTTAAACTTATTACAGTAATTTGTATACATTGTAATAACATGGCAGCTCAAGCAAGGACAAAAAATAATGTATATAATGGTAAATCAAGGCATATCAGGTGCATACACAATATAATAAAATAGTTGTTCTTAAATGGAGTGATATCCATTAAATATGTGAGGTCAAAGAAAAATATTACAAATTTTTTGAGAAAAGGTCTACCAAGAGATCAATTTAAGAGTATGTCGAGGGAAATAGGTTTATAGTCAATTTAATGAGTTAAACTGAATGAAAATCTAACCTAGTAGATTGGAGATCCCATGGTCTATGTTCGATAAGCAAACCAGTTGGGTAAAACTCAAAAAAAGGAGCACACAATTTAATATATTTCTGTGACAATAGTGTGTTGAATAATGATGACGCAAGATATGCTTTGAATTTAATGATACTAATGTAAATATAGTGTCATCTTTATGATAGTAAATGTGGAGTTGCATTTATAAGGATGAAATGACTAAATTCTCTAGATCTATCATGAGTACTAAAATATGTTCAGAACCAAACTGAACAATAACGTATAAAGTGGAATGTATAAAAGATGTGTTATGGGTGAAACATATTGTCTTGATTTATTAAAATAAAATAAATATATAGTTCAAAAAATTATTTCTATTACTTTAATAAATAGATCTGACATAGACTCACTAGGAAAAAGTTCAAGTTAAAAGTACATTTCTGATATATAATATATTGATTTCTTAAAAGATAGTTGTTCTAAAATTATTTTTGTTCAAAATGTGATCCTGAATTTTTTAATTCAAATGTAGGATATTATTGATGTATAGAAGTGTTTGAATAGAAAAAATGAGTCCCACATTGAAAAGAAAAAGCTTTCCTAAACACTCTATAAATGTTAACAAAGGTTATGAGTTTGAATAACCAGCAAGATATTGAAACTGTAAACCCATTTCCATATATATATATATATATATATCAAATATCAAAGATGAGCCTTGGGGCTCGGGCTCACATTGTAGCCCATATATTTAATTATATGATTTAATTTTTATTTTAAATTTAAATGGGCACTGGATCTTATGGCTCATGCTTACACTGGTAGCCCATATATTTAAGTATATGATTTATTTTAAAATTTAAATTTAAATTTAAATTATTATTATTATTATTATTATTATTATTTAAATTTTTTTTAAATAATATAAATTAAAGGTTATATATATTGAGAAAAGTTGTAATTCTACAAAGCATTGTATCTATTAATTAATTTTGTTTATAAAAGAAGAGAAAAACATATTAGAAAAAATAACAACAAAATTTTTTTTAACATTCTATTTGCACATAGAAGAATCTGCCCTTTACTTAATTT